>JAPFFP010042060.1:0-14518 GCA_026153255.1 Solanum medicagineum | reverse complement strand
ACTAAAATAATTATATATATATATTTGTGTGTGTGTGTGTGTGTGTATATATATATATAAATATATATATATATATATATATATATATTTGTGTATATATATACGCACACACACACATACATACACACACCATGTCAAAATTTACAGTCAGGAAAACTTACTATATATGTTTCTAGTCAACTTGATGAATACATTATCCCTTTGCCAATATCATTCTTTACGGCACAAATCCATTGTTGTGAAGGGGTATGCAATATTATTGCATCTTCATAATAAGCCATGATGCAATATATGAAAGAAATAGAATAAGGTTCTGAAGATCTTTCGTCAACGTTTATAGCTTAAAGGCTAAATTTTGGAAAATGATTGAGGGGTTCAAGAATGGTAATATAAATGGAAAGCTTGGTGTGTTTGTGAATGGTGTACTTCATTGGGAGTCATGCCACAGTCGTTATTCCAATGGGTCTTGGGAGATTGTTACTCTGGACTTGTTTGTAGAGAGATATGGAAGAATAGCACTTCCTAGTCATGAAAATGGAGGTATTTATTTGATGTTAGGTGTTTCAAGGGGGTATTTACTTGGTTGTTGCAACTACGAACATAATAAGATGGATATTGGGTGATGAAGGAGTATAGTGTCGAGAAATCCTGGACTAAATTGGTTACCATCTCATTACCAGGTGATCGTAGGTCTCATATCTTACCATTGTTTGTGGCTGAGAATTGTGATGAATGTTTTCTGCAGCTTGGGGAAAGAGCCACTGTATAACTCAAGGGATGGTTTATTCAAGCAACTTTACGGTTACACATCAAGTTCAAGCAGTACTGATCCTTACTAAGAACTCCGTTCATTCTATTATATTTATTTAACAAGTGATCAATTATTATATATGCATTTCGTCAAGTTCAAGCAGTGACGAAAATCACCGATGTGTAACCGTCAAGTTAGTTGAATGAACCATCCTTTGAGTTATACAGTGCTTGCTCTTCCCCAAGATACTACAAACATTCATCACAGTTCTCAGCCACAAACAATGGTAAGATATAAGATCTACGATCACCTGGTAACGAGATAGTAACCAATTTAGTCTAGGATTTCTCGACACCATACTCCTTCATCACCCACACATCCGCCTTATTATGTTCATAGTTGCAACAACCAAATAAATACCCCCTTAAAACACCTAACGTCCAATAAATACCTCCCTTTTCATAACTAGGAAGTGTTATTCTCCCATATCTCTCTGCAGATAGGCCCAAAGTAACAATCTCCCAAGACACACTCAAACAACTATTGTGGCACGACTCCCAATGAAGTGCCTCATTCACAAACACACCAAGCTTTCCATTTAAAATTACCACTCTTGAACCCCTCAACCATTTTCCAAGATTTAGCTTTGAAGCTATAAACATTGACCAAAGATCTTCACAACACCAATATCATCATAATAAGCTAGTACCATTTCACATGTATTCACTTTTCTTTTGTCAAGACACAACATCTTTTTGATACCGTATGGACTCTCAAGGCGGCACTGAACCTCGCAAGGCACTCCGCTCATTCCATTGTCTTGTGGTTAACCTTATTTATATTTGAAGCACTCCTGATTATTGAGGGAGATTTAATATATTTTTCGGTATAGACAGGGCCTTGTCTCATTTGTGACTTAGAAGTTCTATAGATACCATATTCATGTCCTATTTTATTTTGTAAAATTTCTAATGAGGCCTCACATGTTTTTTTATAACGTTATCAATTGTTTTATTTTAACTTTCCACTTAATTGAATTACTCAATATTTTATGAGATACTTTACCTCTCACTTCTACTATATATCATGTTCATAAGTAGTATTAGAAATAAAATTTGGTGATAATCACATATACAATTGAGAGGCTACATAGACATGTATGAAGTTATCTGTTCATTCTACTCTTGATACTAGAATTGAGATTAAAGTAATAAGATCCAAAGCCTATTGAAGTCATATGCATTGTATGAGGAAGTGATGAGCAAGAATTGTAAGGCTCGATCAATGGCATCACTCAATGGGTAAAAATATGAAGTGCTTGTTAGTAAGGAATGAGACTCGAATGAAATTGAAAGTATAGTGAGGGGCATGTTGTTAAGGAGGAAGCATATAACAGCCCAACCTAGTGATATTGTTCATTTTTTACTAAGCCCACATGACTTTACAACACATTATTTACCGTGTAACGTTTGCTTACTTATATACTCTATATACTCATAGTGGTTTGCTCCCCTTCCTTGATTTGCCTAAACTCAATTATATTCATGTGCACATCAATAAGGTTGATATATGAGTGACTCTAATAACATCTATAATGACCCAACGTGTTTGTGATATTGTCGACTTTAGGCCTAGGACCTCACAACATTAAAACACATAGATATGGTGCCTCAAACAGTAATTCCACCATTGGAAATTTACTTGCATTCTTTTTATAAAAGATAGCACCTTCAAGATTTTCTTCTCTTGTAAATATGATTCACTCTTAACTCCTAAAAAGAAGAGAGAGGGCATCTCTACATTAATCAATCTAGTGAAACAACCCAAAAATGTGCCTGAAAATGTACCTCGAAACACCCAAAATTTTGATTTTCATATATCTCAAAATCCATTCATTATTTCAAAAATCCAACTTCATATTTGTGATCAAGGGGTCAAAATAAGGTGAAAAAGGGGTCTAACCTCGATTTAAGAGCAAAAAATTAGCAATTATAATTTTTTAAGTGGCGATTTCTAGAGAGTAATCCGTGCCCCTGGCACGACGCGCTCAGGGTGCACTCATGTGTAATTTCTCCTCCGCGTCCTCTCTGCGATGCGGAGAGGTGTATTTTCCCTAGCAGTGTTTTTCCTGTGCAGTCCAATTATTCTAAGTGTCGGGCCTAAATTTTCCCAAATCGTGTTTTTATCTATACTTTGTGAAATTTCACACTTATATCATCATAAACATTTCTTAGTACTCCCCAAAATACATAGCTATATTTTCACTCCAAAATTCAAGACTCAAAACCCTCATCAGGAACTAAGGATTCTCTTCAAGCTTCAAGCCTTTTTATTTTGGGATTTTCTAGAGTTTGAAAATGATAACCCCTTTCCTTATTTGGTGTACCTACTTGAGTCGGATGAAAGGCCCCCATTTTCAAACTTGATCAAGAACTTCCTCGAAGAAAAGGTATGTGGTGTTGAACCATTGCGTTCTTCCACCCATGGTGCCTAAGCCTCCTTTTTGCTAATATTGCATAATTTAAAGATGATTTTACATGTGGTTCTTATATATTGAGAAACTTACTGCATAGTGATTTTAGTTCATGAAAGTATTGTTGTTTTAGCATGTTTTGAGCTCTAAATCTTGGATGTAGTGTTGGATTTGATGAGGGGTTTTGATGTGAATGTCTTGGCAGTGTAGCAAGGTATTGATTTACAGTTTCACTACAGATTTTCTTGCATGATTTCATCTCCAAATTTCATGGTCTTCTACCCCCACTACACACCCCCAAGGTGTTTGATAAAATGTTCGGTTATAGTTTCTTGAGGAAATAAAGGTGCAATGTATGGGATATGATATGAATGATGTAATATGATGAAATAATCTTATTTATATGAGTACTCCTATATAAATTGTTGAACTAGAGCATATCATGAATCCAATATAAAATGTAGAATCGACCATGCCCAATCCGGGGGGTTTGAGCACCTGGATAACATAGTGAAGGGTTTGTACTTCTCCACCTGGTGATGGGGTAGCATCATCGCTAACCTAGATAGGGGTTTGTACTCTACGAAAGGGTTTGTACTTTTCCACCATGGTGATGTAGCAGCATTATCACCAACCTAGATGAGGGTTAGTACATATCCACCTAAGTGATGGGGTGGCAACATCACTAACCTACCAAGGGGTTCGTACTTTGGAAATTTAGTTAGGTCTCTTCTACACATATGATATCCTATATGAGCATGGGTTACTTAAGCTTGTTTTACTTATACATTGATTATAAATGTCATGTTGTTGTATCATGCATATTATCTATTGTTATGCATGTTGATTATGTAACTTATCTCTTGTTGCATTGCATCACACATACTTAGTACATTCAAACATACTAACGGACACTCTTGCCTACATGATATCACCATGTAGGAATCGGTGCTCAAGTTGATCATCCTCCCCCTCCATGTGGCTAGTCAGTGCTATTCCAAGCTTATTGGTGAGCCTTCTATTTCGGGGACCTTAGTCTATGATTGTTGTTACCTATGTATTGAGACACTTTCTTATGTTCTATTTTGACTATGAGGGTGAGCCCGGTTACTTTTTCTTGGCCCTCGCTCTTTCTTTGCATTTAGAGGTGTTATTGTACAAGTTATGTAATTATGATATGAGCTATGACTCCTTATCTTGATGCTGATGTTTTGGTGAGATATCCCTTATCCCCATTGCCCCTTATGCTTGTTTTATGTCTTTTACATGCTTCCACGACCAATGATATGTAATGATAAGTTAAGACGCTTGATTGGGCTTCCTTCGGGTTCCCCATTCGTCGTGTCACGCCTAGGCTCTAGGCTAGGGTCGTGACAAACTTGGTATCAGAGCACTAGGTTGATAGATCCTCGGAGTCCAACTCATCCCGTCGATTAGAGTCTTATTCCTTGTTGTGAAGCGCGCCATGACTATGAATAGAAGGTTGTGTGGCGTCTTAGGAAATGTTTCTCTTATTCATGTTCTAAGTTGTGAATATAGAGTTGTGGTGATTTTTCCCCCTATCAATTATTCTTTACTATGCTAGATCATGCCAAATACTAGAGGAAGGCGGGCCCAAACTCCCGAGGAACAACCTACCAATGGTGAGCTCCGAGATCCTCTTACTATGCTTGCCTAAGTTGTGGCCAACCAAGTCCAACAAGGGGCCCAAGCCCCCCATGCTAATATCATGGAAGCTGTGGTAAGAGACTACATGAGGATGAATCCTCTGATTTTCTATGGGTCAAAGGTGCATGAAGATCCATAAGAGTTCATTGATGAGGTATGCAAAATCTTGAATATCGTGGGTGTTGGGCCAAATGAAAAGGCGGAGTTTGGCAGTGTACTAACTCAAAGGGGTAGCCCAGATTTGGTATGAGCAATGGAAGGGTGAGAAGGGGGTTGGTAATGTGGTGCTTTGGGAGGAGTTCAAATCGGCCTTCCTTAATTTGTTTTTCTCTCTTGAACTTAGGGAGGAAAAACTGGTAGAGTTTATGAATTTGAAACAAGGTGCTATGAGTATGAGCGAGTATGCACTTAAATTTAATCAACTTTCAAAGTATGCTCTCACTTGGTGGCCGATCGTAGATCGAGGATAAATAAATTTATGATGGGGGTCTCCGACTTGGTGGACTTATCTCAGTTGATGACTTATGCCGAGCAAATGGAGGAAGAAAACATGTGAAAGAGGAGGGGCTATGAGGCCAAGAGAGCATATAATGGGCGTTAGTTCTATAGGGGTGGCCGATTCCATCAAGGCCAAGGGCCTTCTCATGCTACAAATAGGGGATTTGCCAATGACTTCCCTAGGCCTAAAGGTGTTGGTGGTGTGGCTCTCATTTATCTGTCCCTTACATGTGGGAAGAGTCATAGGGGGTCGTGTTTGAAGGGTTCTAATGCATGCTTTGATTGTGGGGAGCTTGGTGGCAAAACGGTGGATTGTCCAAGAAACAGTGGCAAGGATCAAAGTGCAACTGCCGGTAGGGTAGAGGTGGTCGTCAAGGTGGTGCCCTAAGGCACAATCGATTCTATGATCTACATGGAAGGCAAGGTGTTGGTGAGGTCCCCGATGTTGTTACCGGTATGTTAAAAATCTTTGACTTTGATGTGTATGGTTTGATTAATCCAGGTGCCACTCTTTCCTTTGTTACCCCTCTTGTTGCTAAAATGTTTCATGTTATCCTCGAGTTGTTGCATGATTCATATAAAGTGTCTGTCTACTCCTATCGGTGTCTCAATTGTTGCAAGGAGTGTGTATAGAAATTGTCTTATTTGCATCTTGCATAAGTTGTTACCTCGTGATCTTGTTGAATTAGACATGGTAGACTTTGATGTCATTCTTGGGATGGATTAGTTGCATGCCTACTATGCTTCTATTGATTGTAGAACCCTTAGGCTCAAGTTTCAATTTCCTAGTGAACCCGTCCTTGAGTGAGTCAAGATGTTGTGGTCAAGGGTAGATTCATTTCATGCATTAAAGCCCATAAGTTGATTTCTAGGGGGTGTTTGTATCATCTTGTGAGGGTAAAGGATGTGGAGTCCAAAGTCCCTTCCATTGAGTCGATTCCCGTAGTAAATGAGTTTCTTGATGTCTTCCCAAATGACCTTCCTGGTGTCCCTCACGAAAAGGAGATAGATTTTCGCATAGATCTCCTTCTCGATACTCAGCCTATCTCTATTTTCCCTTACCATATGGCCCCGGTTGAGTTGACGGAGATAGAAGAGCAACTGAAAGATTTGTTGGAAAAGGTATTTATTAAACCTAGTCAATCACCTTGGGGTGCTCCAGTGTTGTTTGTGAAAAAGAAGGATGGGCCACATAGAATATGCATTGACTACCAGCAACTTAATAGGGTCACTATAAAGAATTGATATCCTCTTCTGAGAATTGATGACTTGTTTGACCAATTGCAAGGGGCTAGCTTCTTATCTAAGATTGATCTTCAGCCCAGGCACCATCAAGTGAGGGTGAGGGACTGTGATATTCCCAAGATGACCTTCTGGACTAGATATGGACATTATGAGTTTGTCGTGATATCGTTTGGGTTGACTAATGCACCGACTATCTTTATGGACCTAATGAATAGGGTCTTCAAACCTTACCTTGGTTCCTTTGTTGTGGTCTTCATTGATGCCATATTGATCTATTCACATAGTAGGGAGGAGCATATGGGTCATTTGAGGGTTGTGTTGCAAAGATTGAGGGAGGAGAAATTATACGCTAAATATGATAAGTGTGAATTTTTTGTTGAAGGAGGTTGCATTCTTGGGTCATGTGGTGTCGGGGGATGGTATAAAACTGGACCCTAAGAAAAACAGTGCGATTAGGAATTGGACTAGATCATTTACGCCGTCAGATATTAGGATCTTTTTGGGCCTTACGGGTTATTATAGAAGGTTTGTGAATGGGTTCTCCTCCATTGCTTCTCTTATGAACAAATTGACTCAAAAGAAGGTTAAGTTTGAGTGGACCGATAAATATGAGAGGAGCTTCCAAACATTGAAGGATAGGCTTGTGTTTGCTCCTATACTGTCACTGCCAGATGGGCTTGAGGGTTTTGTTGTGTATTGTGATGCATCTAGGGTTGTGTGCTAATGCAAAATGGTAAAGTCATACCCTACGCTTCTAGGCAACTCAAAGTGCATGAAAGGAATTACCCTACCCATAATCTAGAGTTAGCCACCGTTGTGTTTGCATTGAAGATATGGCATCATTATTTGTATGGGGTGCATGTGGATGTCTTCATCGATCATAAGAGCCTCCAATATGTCTTCACAAAAAAAGATCTCAACTTGAGACAAAGAAGGTGGCTAGAACTTCTTATGAACTATGACATGAGTGTGCATTACCATCTGAGTAAGACAAATGTTGTAGCGGATGCTTTGAGTCGGGTGTCTATGGGTATCCTAGCTTATGTCGATGGTGGTGATATGGAGATGACTAGGGAGGTGCATAATTGGCTAGATTTGGGGTGAGGTTGGAAGATGTAGGTAATAGTGCGGTTATCGTTGATGGCTCTAATTCTTTCTTGGTTTATGAGGTGATAGCAAAACAAGATCTTGACTCTTCCTTGCTTGAATTAAAGGCCTTGGTGAAAGAGGGCAAACTAGAGGTTTTCTCCCAAGGGAGAGATGGGGCCTTTAGATACCAAGGTAGGATTTGTGTGCCATGTGTTGATGGTTTGAGGGAGAGAATTCTTGATGAGGCCCATAACTCTTCTTATTCTATCCACCCCAGTTCCACCAAATTATCCACTTCCACCAAAATATATACTGACTTGAGGGATGTGTATTGGTGGGGAGGCATGAAGAGGGACATTGCCAAATCATTTCCGATTGCCATAGTTGTCAACATGTCAAAGACGAACATCAAAGTTCGGGTGGCCTAACTCAATACATAGAGATTCCCACTTGGATGTGGGAGGAAATAAATATGAATTTTGTGGTTGGGTTGCCCAAAACTAGAAAAGGTTTTGATTCCATTTTTTGTGGCGGTTGATAGGATGACAAAGTCGGCTCACTTTCTACAAATTAAGACCAAATATGGGGATGAAGAGTATGCAAGCTTGTACATCCATGAGTTAGTGAGGATGCATAGGATTCCTTTGTCCATCATATTGGACCGTGGCTCACAATTCACTTCACACTTTTGGAGGTCTTTCGAAGGGGGTCTTGGTACAAGAGTTCACCTTAGTACAACCTCCCACCCTTAAACGGATGGCCAAGCCGAATGAATAATTCAACCCTTGAAGATATGCTTAGGGCATGTGCATTGGACTTGAGTGGTAGTTGGGATGACCATCTTCCTTTGATTGAATTCGCATACAACAATAGCTATCACGCTAGTATCAGTATGGCTCCCTTTGAGGCTCTTTATGAGAGACCTTGTAGATCACCGGTGGTTTGGTTTGAGGTTGGCAAGATAGCTTTATTGGGATTGGATCTGGTCATAGGGGCTCTTAAGAAAGTTAAGATGATTAGGGAGAGATTGAGGATAGCCCAAAGTCATCAAAATCCTATGCTAATGTGAGAAGAAGAGACCTTGAATTCAAAGTGGCTGATTGCGTCTATTTGAACATTTCTCCAATGAAAGGTGTAGTCCACTTTGATAAGAAGGAGAGGTTGAATCCAAGGTATGTTGGTCCTTATGAGGTGATAAAGAGGGTTGGAAAGGTAGCTTATGAGTTGAAGTTGCCTGCTGAAATGAATTTGGTTCATCCAGTGTTCCATGTCTCTATGTTGAGAAAATGTGTTGGTGATCCTAATGCCATTATGCCTCCTTATGTTGAGGGTATTGTTGAGGATAAATTAACTTGTGAGGAGGTTCTGGTTCAGATCTTGGATACGCAAGTGAAGAGATTGAGGAACAAAGAGGTGGCATCCGTTAAGGTCCTTTTGAGGAACCAACAAGTCGAAAGTGCTGCATGGGAGGCCGAAACGGATATACAAAAATGGTATATTCATCTTTTCCACTACACCTAAGGTACAAATCCTAAATCCTATATGTGATTTCAAGTCTTACATTTCACATTCATATGCATTCATGTTTAAGTGGGTAAACTTATGATGATTTCACACTTATGTTGAGATTTTGAAAATAGTGTTTTACATGTTATGTTGCACTCTTGTTGGGACTGATTTTTTCATGATTACTCTTGCCTTATACGTCTCTTTTACATTAGTGGATGAATGTTCCCAAGGGGAGATATTGAAATGACGCCAAAAAGTGCCCGAAAATGTACCTCGGAACGCCCAGAATCTTAATTTCCATATATCTCAAAATCCATTCATTAATTCGAAAATTCAACTTCATATTTGTGATCAGGGGGTCAAAATAGAGTGAAAAAAGGTCTAACCTCGATTTAAGAGCGAAAAATTAGCAATTATAATTTTTTTAGTGGGGATTTCTAGAGTGTATAATTTCTCCTCCGCGACGCAGAGGGGTGTATTTTCCCTGGCAGTGTTTTTCTTGTGCGGTCCAATTATTCTAAGTGTTGGGCCTAAGTTTTCCCAAATATGTTTTTATCTATACTTATCCAAATTTCACCCTTATATCATCATAAACATTTTCCAATACTCCCGAAAACCCTTATCCATCTTTTCACTCCAAAATTCAAGATTCAAAACTCTCATCCGAAACTAAAGATTCTCTTCAAGCTTTAAGCCCCCATTACTTCATCAAAAACTTCCCCAAAGCAAAGGTATGTTGTATTGGACCATTGGGTCCTTCCACCCATGGTGCCTAAGCCTCTTTTTTACTAATATTTCATGATTTAAAGTTGATTTTACATTAGGGTCTTGTATATTGAGAAACTTACTGCACAGAGATTTTAGTTCATGAAAGTATGGTTGTTTTAGCATGTTTTGAGCTCTAAAATTGGATCTAATGTTGGATTTGATGAGGGTTTTTGAGGTGAATGTCTTAGGGGTTTTGCGAGGTGTTGATTAATGGTTTTACTATGGATTTTCTTACATGATTTCATCTCTAAATTTTATCGTCGTTTATCCCCACTACACACCCCCATGATGTTTGATAATATGTCCAGTTATGGTTTCTTAAGAAATGAAGGTCCAAAGCATAGGATATGATATGAATAATGTAACGATGATGAAATAAGCTTATGTATATGATTATTCCTATATGAAGTGTTGCACTAGAGCATATGATAAATCCTATATAAAGTGTAGGATCGGCCATGCCCAATTCGAGGGGTTTGAGCACCCGGATAACCTAATGAAGGGTTTGTACTTCTCCAACTAATGATGGGGCGGCATCATTACTAATCTAGATGGGGGTTTGTACTCGTCAACCTAGGGAAGGGTTTGTACTTCTCCACCATGGTGATGGGGCGACATTATCACCAACATAGATGAGGGTTAGTACTCATCCACCTAAGTGGTAGGGTGGCAACATCACTAACCTATCAAGGGGTTCGTACTTTGGAAATTTAGTTTGGTCTCTTCTACACATATGATATCCTGTATGAGCATGGGTTACTTAAGCATGTTTTACTTATGCATTGATCATGCATGTCATGTTGCTATATCATGCCTATTGTCTATTGTTATGCGTGTTGATTATGAAACTTGTCTCTTGTTGCATTGTATCCCACATACTTAGCACATTCAAACGTACTAACACATACTCTTGCCTATCTGATATCACCGTGTAGGAACCGGAGCTCAAGTTGATCTTCCTCCCTCTACACGTGGCTAGTCGGTGTTATTGCAAGCTTGTTAGTGTGTCCTTTATTTTGGGGCCCTTAGTCTATGAATGCTATTATCTATGTATTGAGAACACTTTCTTATGTACTATTTTGAATATGAGGGTGAGTCCGGTTACTTTGTCTTAGCCCCCGCTCTATCTATGTATTTAGAGGTGTTGTTAGACAAGTTGTGTAATTATGATATGAGCTATGACTCCTTGTCTTGATGTTGATGCTTTGACGAGCTATCCCTTAGCCCCTTTGCCCCTTATGCTTGTTTTATGTCTTTTACATGCTTCCGCGACCAATGATGTGTAATGATAAGTTGAGAGGCTTGATTGAGGTTTCTTCGGGTTCCCCAGTCCTCATGTCACGCCTAGGTACTAGGCTTGGGTCGTGACATCTAGATAAGGTGCTCTTTGGATAATAAACGTCGTAAGGCTGTAAGATCGAATCACAGAAAATAAAAAGGACGAAAATACATTTCTATATTATAAAGTTTCCCTCCATTATGCAATCTTCAAAAAAATAGTAGACTTTTATCTAAGGGGAGCCTACTGTTTAAATACGTCAACAATGAATGGTTTCTTCTATTTTGAAAGTCACTGTGTACTTAACTGATTGACTTTCTTTCTTTCACTCAGTATTCTTCAATGGCTTCCGATTCTATTAGTCATCGGAATGACAACGTGTTGGGTTGATATACAAGGAAAGAAAGAATGTGTAAGCATTTTGATCTGTTCAAAATTTTTTACACATTGTTTCATCGTATATCAGCCCAACACGTTGTCATTCCGATGACCTACTAGGTTCGGAAGCCATTGAAGCGTACCAATTGAAAGAAAGAAAATCAATCAACTAGTTGGTTCAAAGTGATTTCTAAAACAAACGAAACCATTCATCGTTAATGTATTAATTAAACAATAGGCTCTCCTTCGAGAAAAGCCCTTATTGTTTTGAAAATGGAACCGCAATGGAGGGGAACTTTAAAATATAGAAATGTACTTCTATCCTTTTTATTTTCTTATAAGTAATTCAAACTTACAATCTTAGGATGGTTATTATCCAAACATCTCCTTCTTATCCAGATTGATAAATGTAAAGATCCCATCCCATCACTACAACCCAACATTAACCATTGAAAATCATTTAAAGCGGATTGGAAAGCTACCATGTAATTGAGATTTACTCTTCGATCTGCTTGGTAGGGCAAGTAATTACTTGACAAGATAGAAAATGATGTAATTGAAGAAGTGCACGTACACTCTTCAATTCCAAGGGAGGGTAAGGAATTGGTGTAATTACACCATGTAATTACATGAAACTTTTTAAAATACTTTTCTTTCTTTTATTTTTTTATTTTAATTTATTTTTTATTTCTATTATTTTAAATATTTTATTTTTATTATTCCAATATTTTCAAAAAATGCTTTTTATTACATATATTTTTTTTCCTTTTTATTCTCAACTTTTACTTCTTCATGTGATTTCATTTAATTTTTATATTATTAGTTCTAATTTATTTTTTTATTAGCATAAGTTTATTAATATTCTAATTTTTGAACTAGAAGTAGAATTCATTGTTGAATAAAGTTATAGTGTTACACGTTCTTTTTCTTTAATTAATATTACCAACATCCATAATATTGAATTTTTGTCAAAAATGCATTTTTTGATATTCATCGAAATTTATACTTTTAGTTTTTATGATTAATTTAATTAAAATATACTTACTGGAAAAATATAAATATTTTTTTTTACAATATTAGTTAAGAATATATATTTACTAATTAATATATTTTCAAAAGACAACATATATCTTAAATACTTAATCTAATATTATGTATAAACGCCCTTATTTTTCTAAATATAAATTTTTAATTATGGATAATTTATTTTTATTTTTAAAATTTGATAACTTTGGATTTCAAAGGGACAGTACTCCAAATTCCGACGAGCGACGGGACTCTTCGGCAACTTTCTAGTCAACCCCAACTTCGCCGTCAGTATTTCCTAGATTCCGATGCCAGTACTCAGATCAGAATTCCAGGGGACATCCAATCATCTCCACAACCTACAGAGTTTTCCGATGATTTATGGTATTTTTCGGTGACACCTAGTTCCAACTTTCAATTGGAATCTTTTAAGAAACAACACTATTCATGTGATATCTTCCATTTTCCCATTCATATATATTTCTTGTTCAAATTTCTACCATCGCTTGTTTCCGCTTGTCTCAGTTCCGCCATTTCTAATAGTTTGTGAATTTTATGGTCACTATTTATCTCCAAATTGTTCACATAAACTTTCTCCTAGACCCAATTTGTTTATATAATACAATAATAATCCATACAATTGTTCTTAATGGTTACATATATAATAATCTTTACTGTTCTTGGATGCTAATTTTTTTACTGTTCTTGATTGATGTCTTGAATGGAATATTGATTGTTCTTGATTGACTACGTATTGATAGCATTATTTCATAATTTTGGTGACTGTTCGGGATTTTCTGTTGATAGCATTGTTCCATAATTTTACTACTGCTATATATTTTATATATATTATTGTGTATTGTTGTATACAAATTACTTAGCATACTGTTTGTTGGAAAAATTACTTAAGCATATTGTTGTTGTATTGTTGCATAGTTCCGTTTGTGGGTAGTTTGCTGGTGTTATTTAGTATTCCTTGTTTATAAAATTGCAAGTGTATAGTACTATTATTCGTTATTGTGACCTGTACTTGTTTGTAGGGATTATCAGTTTTGTAGTTTAGTGGCATCAGGAGATAATGAAGGAATAGGGTCATGTCGTCGGTCGGGGTTGGAGGTAAGGAGTTGGGGTGGCAAGAGGGTCACGGGTTTATTTAAGTAATGGATAGTATTGTGGATTATAGGGTCACTAACAGGGAAGTTTATAAAATTAGTAAAATGTTTTAAAGGAAGACATATTAATATAGCATGTGTTCAGGAGACCAGATGGGTAGGCACCAAAGCACGTGACGTGGATGGGTTTAAGCTGTGGTACTCGGGTGTTTTTAGGGATAGAAATGGTGTAGGTATCCTAGTAGACGAGAATCTTAGGGATTATGTGGTTGAGGCTAGGAGGGTTAATGATAGGATGATGTTTATCAAAGTCGTGGTTGGTAGACATGTAGTGAACGTAGTTCATGTTTATGCGCTCCAAGTAGGCCTAGATGGGGAAGTCAAAAGGCTCTTTTGGGAGGATCTGGATGAGATAGTGCGAGGCATACCGGAGACAGAAAAAATCTTCATTGGGGGTGACTTTAATGGGCATATTCGGGCAACTACTAGCGGGTTTGAAGATGTTCATGGAGGCTTTGGTTTTGGCGAGAGGAATAGAAGTGGGACGTCTCTCTTAGATTTTGCCAAAGCCTTTGAGTTAGTGATTGTTAATTCGTGTTTCCCAAAGAGGGAAAACCACCTGATTACGTTTCGTAGTATGGTAGCTAAGACTCAGATAGATTACCTACTTCTCCGAAAGGGCGATAGAAGTCTATGTAAGAATTGCAAGGTTATTTCGAGTG
>JAPFFP010042059.1:0-37192 GCA_026153255.1 Solanum medicagineum | reverse complement strand
CAAAACAAGATCTTGACTCCTCCTTGCTTGAATTGAAGGCCTTGGTGAAAGAGGGCAAAGTAGAGGTTTTCTCCCAAAGGGGAGATGGGGCCCTTAGGTACCAAGGTAGGTTGTGTGTGCCTTGTATTGATGGTTTGAAGGAGAAGATCCTTGATGAGGCCTATAATTATTCTTATTCCATCCATCCTGGTTCTACCAAAATGTATAGAGACTTGAGGGACGATGGTGGGGAGGCATGAAGAGGGACATTGCCTAATTCATTTTTGATTGCCATAGTTGTCAACAATTTAAAGCCGAGCATCAAAGGTCGGGTGGCCTAACCCAAGACATAAAGAGTCCCACCGGGAAGTGGGAGGTGATTAATATGGATTTTGTGGTTGGATTTCCCAAGACTAGAAAAGGTTTTGATTCTATTTGGGTGGTGGTTAATAGGATGACGAAATCGGCTCACTTTCTACTGGTTAAGACCACATATGGGGCTGAAGAGTATGCAAGATTGTACATCCATGTGTTAGTGAGGTTACATGGGGTTCCTTTGTCCATCACATTGGATCATGGTTCACTATTCACTTCACACGTTTGGAGGTCATTTCAAAGGGGTCTCGGTACAAAAGTTCACCTTAGTACGACCTTCCACCCTCAAACGGATGGCCAAGCCAAAAGAACCATTCAAACCCTTGAAGATATGTTTAGGGCATGTGTATTGGAGTTGAGGGGTAGTTGGGATGACCATCTTCCTTTGATTGAGTTTGCCTACAACAATAGCTATCACTCTAGCATCCGTATGATTCCTTTTGAGGCTCTTTATGGAAGGCATTGTAGATCACCGGTGGGTTGCTTTTAGATTGGAGAGGTGGCTTTATTAGGACTCGATCTGGTTGTGGAGGCTCTTGAGAAGGTTAGGATGATTAGGGAGAGGTTGAAAATAGCCCAAAGTCATCAAAACTCCTATGCCAATGTGAGAAGAACAGACCTTGAGTTCAAAGTGGGTGATTGGGTTTATTTGAAAATTTCTCCAATGAAAGGTGTGGTCCATTTTGGTAAAAAGGGGAAGTTGAGTCTGAGATATGTTGGTCCTTATGAGGTGATGAAGAGGGTTGGCAAGGTAACTTATGAGTTGAAGTTGCCTGACGAAATGAATTTGGTTCATCCGATTTTCCATGTCTTTATGTTGAGAAAATGTGTAGGTGATCCTAATGCCATTGTACCTCTTGATGTGGTGGGTGTTGTTAAGGATAACTTGACTTATGAGGAGGTTCTGGTTTGGATTTTAGATAGGTAAGTAAAGTAATTGAGGAACAAGGAGGTGACATCTATCAAGGTCCTTTGGAGGAACCAACAAGTAAAAAGTGCTACATGGGAGGCCGAAGCGGACATGCAAAAGCGGTATCCTTATCGTTTCCTCCCCAATCAAGCCTAAGGTACTCATCCTAAGTCCCCTATATGATTTCAAGTCTTAAGTTTTGGCATTAAGCCATTGCATGCGTTCATGTTTATATGGGCAAGGTTTTATGGTAATTTTGATGTTAATGTTGAGACTTTTGAAAATCATGTTTAGATACATTTGTTGCATCCATGTTAGCTTAAAATCTTGATGGCTACCTTCCTTGTGTACGTTTCTTTTACATTTGAGGACGAATGTTCCCAAGGGGGAGATATTGTGACACCCCGTAACTTTATGCTCTTATATATCCATGTTTCAAGCCTCATTTGGTTAGGTTGGGGGTGTATTAGGTTCATGGGAGACTCCTAGTACCTAATGAGTTCAAGACTTCCCTAAAAGTTGAGTTTTGGGTGATGGTTCATGCAAGGGTCAACTTTAAACTAGCATAACTTTTTATCTCATTTGGAACTGGGTGGCCCACGACATGTAAAATGAAATCCCTTTGAGTTAGATTCGTAACTCACTTGGTTTCACTTCATTTTGAGTTCAGATGAATGAGTTATGACCGTTTTCGTGAGTCTCTCCCGTGCAGTGAAACCACACAGGCAGCTTGACGGCCAGTGTGCCCTTGAACGGGCAGTCTGGGTCACTTGGGGTTGGAAAGGGCCATTTTTGGCCTAAGAAAGGTGACACAGCCAGTGGAACGAGCCGTGTGGCTTGCCACTGACTGTGTGGAGGGGTCATAAGGTTTGTCAAGGAGGCTTGTTGCGCATGGGGAAAAAATGTGGCTAAGGGTGGTGCCACCGGCACCTTTGATAGGCCGTTTGAAGGGGGACGGCTCGTGTGGCTTGGCGTGAGGTGGCCTGGCCTCATTTTTGCAACAAAGTGTGGTGCAATGGACCATCAAATGGACCGTGAAGCATCACACAGCCCGTGAGGTGGTCCGTCAAAGTGACGAGACATCAATTTTTCCAAGTTTCCCAAACTTCCATTTTTTTTCTTGAAGGCACTTCACACGGGCACTCTACATGACTCGTGGAGTGCCAGATGAACAGTCAAGTCTCCAGTGAGATGACACTTTGCCAATTCTTCCATCAGTCTACTAATGGCGTCTTCGTAAATTTTACTTACTCTAATGCCCTTTTTATACTTCCAATGTTATCTTAACCCTCCTAAAAGGCCTAAACAATATTCCAAAGGATCAAACTCATTGCTCTCATCTCAAATACACTCTCAATTTTCTCAAAAGCCTCCATCAAGACCCCAATACCAATTCCAAGGAAACTCAAGAACAAGTTTGGATTCTAAGACCCACTTCCAAGCTTCCACTCTTTCTCAACTCAATTTCAAGGAACTTAAAGTCTAAGGTATGTGGGTTTCTTTCATGGGTTCCTTTCACCCATGATACCCAAGCCTCCTTTTACTCAAATTGCATGATTTAAAATTGATTTACAAATGGGTCTTCATTATTATGAGATTCATTGCACACTATGTTAAAGCTATGTGAAATTGTGATTGCTTTGCTATGTTTTGAGCTATAAATCTATGATCTATTGTAAGATTAGAGAAGGAGTTTTGATGTATATTTCTTGAGGGTGTTGCAAGGTATTGATTTATGGTTTTACGATGGATTCTCTTGCATGATTTTATCTCAATATTTCATGGTTTTATACTAGCATTACACACCCTTTAAGTGTTTGATAAAATGTCCGGATGTGGTTTCTTGAGGAGTTGAATGTCCAAAGCATAAGATATGATATGATTGACTATATGATGATGAAGTGAGCTTATGTACATGATATACTCTATATAAAAGTGTTGCATTAGACCATGCCCAATTCGGGGGGGTCTAGAACCTAGATAATCTAGATAGGAGTTTGTACTCATCAACTGAGCGAAGGGTTCGTACTTCTCTACCTAGGTTATGGGGAGGCATTATCACTAACCGAGATGGGGGTTTGTACTCATCAACCAAGGGAAGGGTTTGCACTTCTCTACCTAGGTGATGGGGCGGCATTATCACCAACCGAGTGAAGGGTTAGTACTTCACCTCCTAAGTGATGGGGCGACATCATCACTAACCTACCAAAGAATTTGTACTTTGGAAACCTAGTTTGGTCTATTTTACACATATGATATCCTATATGAGCATGAGTTATTTAAACACGTTTTACTTGAGCATTAATCATACATGTCATATTGTTATATGATGTCTATTGCCTATTGTTAAGCATTTTGATTATGATGTCTATCTTTTGTTGCATTGCATCCTACATACTTAGTACATTCAAATGTACTAACGCATACTCTTGCCTACATGATATCACCATGTAGGAGGGGAGTCCAAGTTGATCATCCTCCTCCACGTGGCTAGTTCAGTGCTACTAAAGCTAGTTGGTGAGTCCTCCACTTCGTGGACCTTAGTCTATGCTCTCTTATTATGTATGGAGACACCCTTCCTTATGTTCTATTTGACTATGAGGGTGAGCCTGGTTGCTTTGTCTTGGCCCCCGCTCTTATCTATGTAGTGGAGGTGATTGTTGGACATGTTATATATCTATGATATGAGTTTGACTCTTTTCTCTTGACTATGGTATTGTGCAAGCTTTTCCCTTAGCCTTTTAGCCCCTATTCTTGCTCTTGAATATTTTTATATGCTTCCGCGACCAATGATGTGTAAGAGTCATGTTTGGGGTTCCTTCGGGTTCCCCATTCGCCGTGTCACATCTAGGCCCTAGACTTGGGTCGTGACACCTAAGACCAAAAAGCATTTTGATTCTATTTGGGTTATTGTTGATAGAATGACAAAGTTGGCGCATTTTTTACCAGTTAAGACAACCTATGGTACCGAAGATTATGCTAAATTGTACATCCATGAGTTGGTTAGATTGCATAGGATTCCATTATCTATCATTTCAGATCGTGGAGCCCGTTTTACCTCTCACTTTTGGAGATCTTTCCAAAGAGGGCTTGGTACTAAAGTCAAGCTTAGCACAGCCTTTCACCCACAAATAGATGGTCAAACCAAAAGGATCATTTAAACCCTTGAGGATATTCTTAGAGCTTGTGTGTTGGAATTCAAGAGTAATTGGGGTGAGCATCTTCCGCTCATTGAGTTTTCTTAAAGAGCTACCACTCTAGCATTGGGGTAACACTACTTGAGGCCTTATATGGGAGGCATGTAGATGCCTGGTTGGGTGGTTTGAAGTGAGAGAGATGACTTTGATAGGTTTGAAAATGATTTGGAAGCCTTGGAGAAAATGAGGTTGATAAGGGAGAGATTAAAGATAACTCAAAGTCAGCAAAAGTCTTATTCTGATATTAGGAGGAGATATCTTGAGTTTAAGGTGGATGATTGGGTATATTTAAAAGTCTCACCTATGAAAGGTGTAGTTTGATTTGGCAAGAAAGTGAAATTGAGCCCTAGATATGTAGGGCCTTATAGAATTTTGAGGCATGTTGGTAAGGTTGCTTATGGGTTGGAGTTGCCTATGAAGATGAGTATGGTTCATCTAGTCTTTTATGTCTCGATATTGAGAAAGTGTGTAGGTGATCAAAATTTTATTGTGCCTTTAGAGGTAGTGAATGTGGAAGAGAACTTAACATATGAAGAGTTTCCGGTTGAGATATTGGACAGTCAAGTGAAGAGATTGAGAAAAAAAGATGTAGCATCTATTAAAGTCCTTTAGAGGAACCAACAAGTCAAAAGTACTACTTGGAAAAAGAAAGCAGATATGAAGAAATGATATCCTTATCTTTTTAACTCTATTCAAACCTAAGTTAATAAGTTAATCATGTTTATGGTGTCAAGTCTTGTATTTCAACCCTTTATGTCATGTTGCATGCATACATACTCATGGTAACATGTTTTGATGGTATTTAATGCATAAGTTTGAAATTTTATGAAAATGATGTTTAAGTTGCATTGATACATTTATGTTGGGGCTAGAAATTGTTTGTTTACTCCTTTCATGCATATCTCCATCACATTCGGGGATGAGTATTTCCAAGGGGGAGACATTATAACACCTTCCAAAGTGATTCAAAATGCTCTTATAATAGATTCCTTGTATAACACATTTTTGTAAATCCGAGTCCGTATTCTTTTTCAAGAGGTAAAATTGTGTAGGAAGATGGTCTCCTTCAATTTTTAAGTCAACTATATCGAAAAATAAGTTCACATGTTTTTGCACTTTCTAGGAGAGTACGCGACCTCTTCGCGTCACGGAGAAGGTCTATTTTAGTACAAAAGTGACCTAGACTCATTTGAGGGTCAAAATTGGGGAAAAGTAAACTTCACGCGAGATGAACTATGACGGAACAAGTCCACGTCACGTTCCCGTTTCACCACAACACAAAATTTTCTAAAAATTTCCAGATTTGAGTAAGGGCAATTGAGACATATCTCAGAACCCTTATATAAGAGAATACTCGAAAAAAAATTTGATCTAAAATAACCTCTAAACTCCTAAAATGCTCTCCAAACTCTCTCAAATTCTCTACCAAATTCTCCAAAGTTTTTTGGGTTTCAACACTTTTCCATCAAGGACCAAGTTTCAAGATTTTCCCAAGCTTCTTTCTTTTTCTACAATACCTCAAGGTATATAGATTTCTTCATCTATGAGTCCTTTCATCAATAGAGTCCAAAACCTCTTTTTCAATTAAATCTCATGATTTCAAGGGTTATTTCTTTATGGATACTTCCTATTATTCCTTATGTACATGATTTGAGTTGGAAATTTTCAATTATTAATTTAAAATGCATGAAAACCTATTAATGGTTTATATTATGAACTTCTTTATGATATTCAAGCTATGTCAATAATGGTAAACGAAATACGATGAGATTTATGGATTTTGAGATGGTTTTTATGATGCCCTAACTAGGGGTTCTACTTGACATTGATGGGTTGTTTTGAATGGTTTCAGTTGAACATATTTTATCTCTTTCATACATATTACTCTTGCATCTCATTATTTTAAGTCCTTATGCATAAACACACCATGTTTTCACTAAGATTATCTGATGAAGCATCTTATTTTGATGAAAAATTTTATTGTATGATATGCAAGTCATGGATGTTATGAGTGATTAAGGGCTATCAAGTATATTATGATTCCATGAAAATGTTATGAAAATTATAAAAGATTATGGAGTCCTTTTATGATGCTATGATGCTATAGTTTAATGAGTTACTCTTATTATGATATTATGAATTATGAGTCTATGCATGTTATGAGTATGATTATGAGTTAAGTATTCCATGGGATGTTGACTTAGCACCGAGAGAGCCTTAGTAGATTTCCATTGTCCCTTAACTATGTGCCACCATAGGATATCATGTAATAACTACTGAAAAGGTAATGCCACAATGGTAAGGGTATCGTATAATACCTATCAAAAAGGCAATATCATAAGGTAAGGAGACCATGAATACCTATCGAAAAGGCAATGTCATAAGATAAGGATATCATGTAACACCCACCGAAAAGGCAATGTCATAAGGTGGGGATATGGTTTACCTTGGCAAGTAGACCACTCTTTTTCTCAGTGTGGAGGAAACATCGGAATTCCATGTAGTAGCTCGCATGATCTTAATGTCGATTACAGATTCTTCCCACATATGTATGCTATGTTATGAGTTCCATGCATGTTTTGACTAAGGCATTAATCATTCATGTCATATTAAACTTATTCCCTTTGTATATGATTATACATATTGTTATTATGGCTTATAATCTCTTCCAGTCTTCAATGTGTGTATGATGAGAAAGTATGTGGGTGACCCAAATGCTATTGTACCATTGGATGCTGTGGATGTTGTTGAAGACAACATAACTTATGAAGAGGTTCAAGTAAAGATTTTAGATAGACAAGTGAAGAGATTGAAGAACAAGGATGTAGCTTCTATTAAGGTTCTTTGAGGAATCAACAAGTTGAAAGTGCCACATGGGAAGCTGAAGCGGACATGCAAAAGCAATATCCCTATCTCTTCCATTCTACTCAATCCTGAGGTACTAATCCAAGTCTCTTATATGATTTTAAGTCTTAAGTTCCAGCCCTCATGTCATTTGCATGCATTTATGTTTATATTGACAAGTTCATGGTAATTTTGACACTTATGTTGAGATTTTTGAAATGATGTTTAACTGCACTGTTGCATTCTATTTATTTACTATGAGTTTAATCTCACTTGACACTTCGAATCTGGTGAACAGAAGCTAGCAAGATTTGACGTTAGGTGAGAAAGGGAATACGCCAACTAAGAGTTTATTGCCTCAATCAAGTGGTGTAGTTATGAAGTACATCAATGATATTGAAACAAGTACGATATTTTGTATTCTTTTATCTCTGTACTTCTAGGTCAATAAAATTATTATGAATGGGAACAATGTTAGGTATTATACCTCTTTGTGCAAGTTGCTGTTGCTATATGGTATAATCAATCTTTGGAATTCAAAGTTTGAAGTGAATACTGGGCAGTCCCATTTTGTTATTAGTTTAGTTTTATTCCTATGTCATAGTCTCTTGAGAGTGTACTGATGATATCCTTGGAAATATGGGAAGTTCCATGAATCAATTTCCAGTAAAGAATGTTGCATTTTTGAGTTACAATCTATCAATAATCACTAATCACTTGAGAATTTAATGTTTTACTTCCTGAGTACTATGGCTCTTGATCTTCAAATGTTGTATGTGCAAGTTTTTGTGTTTTTTCTACTACTTCAAGCTAAGTTGCTGACAGAAATGCTGCCTGAATTTTTTCTTTTGCTAAAACATATAGAAAGACGGTTGCTGCTCTTCTTTGAGAATTGCCCTCAGCGACCTGTATCTTGATAGTAATTTTTTTACGAGGTAAATTTGAAACTGCATCAGCCACCACCATATTTTTTGTAGGAGTCCACCTGCTTAAAATAACTGGTTTAAATGTTAATTAGTGTGGTGTTGATCTAGAAGGTCACATGAATGATGCATCTGAACAGTAGAAGTTTCAGGTAAAGCTACAAGTTTTAGGCTTGATCATAGTGACAAATCATTTGTGCTTTACTAGAATGTGTAGGGAAAAACATAAAAAAATTTGCCACGTTATTTTGTAAATAGTTGATGATATACAAGTGGAATGTTGTACATTTATAATATATATGCAAGTATAATATTATTGATGGTTTTGTTATGTTGTGATTTTATATATTTTTTGATGATTTCAAAATATATATTTGTGAGAAATGTTATCATATATCATTCAGGACCACATTTTATGGTCTGTAAAGCACTTTATGAATCAATTTTCTGGTGCTAAATAACTTTTTAAGACTAGAAATAACTATTTGGTATCTAAGCTTAGGGACCTGCAAAGTAGTCTCTAAAAGTTATTTAGGGACTGGATTTGTTCTATTCATTATAACATTTTAAGGACTATTGATTAAATCTTGTCTCTATTGACATTTAGCGACGGAGCCTCTAGGGACGAATGTCGACCTTATTTTTCAGGTTTCTATAAGTATTTAGGGACCAGATTTTTTCTCGTCTCAAAAAATATATAGGGACAAGATTTTTAATCTCGTCCTTATTGGATTTACCGAAGGAAGCGTTAGCGACTAGTGGCGACCATACTTTTCTGGTCTCAAATTACTCATTTGGGACCAGATTTGAACTTTTAGGGACCAGATTTCCCTTCTTTAGAGACTATTTTTGTTGTAGTACGTGTTGGACTAAAATTATCTTGATTACTTCTCTCGTGTACGTTCTTGGACATTCGGTGATGAATTTTCCCAAGTGTGAGATATTGAAACGCCCCAAAAAGTACCCGAAAATGTGCCTCAGAAATGCCCAAATTAGTAATTTTCATAGATCTCAAAATCCATGCGTCATATCAAGAATTCAATTTCATATTCTTGTTCAGGAGGAAAAATTGAGCGGGAAATGGATCTAACCCCTATTTTAGTGCAACCATAACAAAATCTGATTTTAATAAAATTTCAATTTCCAGTGGTAGCCCACTATGGCTCTGCGAGGCGGAACAGTGTATTTTGCTGCTAGTTTTCTTATTTAGGTCCAAGGCATTAGGGTCTTGGGCCTAAACCTTCCTATATGTAAAAACATCTATACTTAGTCATATTTCAACTTCATATCATACAAGACATTCCCCAAAACCCTCTCTAACTCTTAGAAAAATATTTCACCCAAATTCTAGTGTCCCACTCCCATTTCGAATCTCAAGGATTTCATTCAAGCTTCAATTTTTCAATCAAATATTCATCAAGGAAATCTCCAAAATTGAGGTATGTGGGTTTCAACCGTTGGGTCCTTTAACATATGGTGCCTAATCTTCCTTTTTGCTTAAATTGCATGATTTCAAGTTAGATTATCTATGGGTATCTCTTACTATGAAAGTTAATTGTAAATTATTTGGTATTTCATAAAATGTGACTGTTTAAGTATATTTTGAGCTATGAATTTATGATCCATTATGTGATTTGATTAATGGCTTTGACGTATTTTGCGTAAGGGTATTACCATGTGTTGGAGGGTAGTTTTACGTTGGTTTTTCTCACACGATTTCATTCTTGAATTGTATGATTTTGTACTAACATTGTACACCCGCCAAGTATTTGACAAAATGTCCAGTTATGGAATCTTGAGACCTTGAAGGTTTAATGCATGGCATATGAGTTAAATAACTTTATGATGATGAAAGGAATGTATGTATGAGTTGTTTTCATGAAAGGTATCTATAGTGTTGTAAGTTGACCACACCTAGTTACGGAGGTGTTATGCCTCAACCACTATGATGGGGAGTGGGTATGCCCATCTACCAATTGGGGGGGTATACTCCTCAATCAATTTGATTGGGGGTAGTCATGCTAATCTACCAACTGGGGGGTATATTTCTCAATCTCTTTGATGGGGGGTGGTGATGCTCATCTACCATGTTGAGGGTATATACCTTGATCACTATGATGGGGGGCGGTATGCCCATCTACCAATTGAGGGGTAAATTTCTCAATCACTTCCCAAGGGGTGGTCATACCTTGGATTCTAAGTACTAATTTGCTTGGTCTGTAAAGGTGGTAGCTTCTTACATATGAATATGTTATGTATAAGCATGTTTTACTTCAACCATCATTCATTCATGTCATATTGCTATTATGCTCATTCACTGCCTAATTAAGCATTTCGATTTTGTCGCTTATCTCTTGTTGCATTGCATCCTACATACTTAGTACATTCAAACGTACTCATGATGTTACCATGTAGGAACGGGAGCCGCACTTGATCGTCTTCCTCCTCCACGTGGCTAGTACTATCTTTGAAGCAAGTTTGGTGAGTCTTCAATTCCGAGGGTGATATCTATTGATTTTATGTTATGCAAAGACTCTCTTTCTTTTGTTGAATGCTTTTGACTATAACTATGAGCCCGGAAAGTGTCTTGGACCTTGCTCAAATTCCAAGTTTAGAGGTATTGTTGGATTAGTTATGTAATGATGCTTTGAATTTTGGTTCTTTTGACTCTTGTATGTTTTTAAGCTATGAAAGACTCCCTTAGCCCTTTTATCCTTACTTTGTGTTCTCTTGATGTTGTTTACTTGCTTCCGCGACCAAGGATGTGTAATGATATACTAAGAGGCTTGTTTGGGGTCCCTTTGGGTTCTCCATATGTCGTGTCACGTCTATGTCCTAAGCTTGGGTCGTGACACTACTCCTGTTGTTGCTACCACTGATGAGAGACCCCAGCAGCCCAAGGCAGTCGATGTTGAGATGGGTCCGACTATACCTTCTCCTGCATGAGGCCAGTACTTCACAGACTTTTACACAAGGCATGGTTTATGTGTCCATAATTTGGATTCGGGCCATGACGCAGTTTCTATCATGTGCTGAGGCCTAGTTGTCTTAGCTTATTCAGCAGCTTAGTCCATAGGTTCGATAGACTGGTGCAAACTCAAAGGAGTGGTGCAAGGAATTTGATCTGATGTTCACTCTCTAATAAGAAAGCGGTCCCTGTCAGTAATTAACCTACCGAAGGTTAGGGTTGAATCCACAGGGAATATAGGGCTTTACTACAAGAATTCACTATCAATCATTTCGAGTATCTACAACTAGAATCTCTAAATTGGGGAGGGGGTGTTCTGTGATTCAAGAATAAAAACGAAAACTAACACAATATTACGATGCGAGAAAGAACTTAATTTTATGGACAACTTGGGAATTGTGTTGCCCATGATTTGTTGACTCGATTACCTAGATAACATAACTACAATTAGAGATTCGCATGCAGAATGGTGACTTAAGTTCTTCCAGGCCTCTTGTGAAGGTGAAGGTCGAATTTCACAATGACGCTTGGTCGGCAACCATGGTATGCCAACTAACCATTACCTATTGTCCCAGTGAACCTCCCCTTTGCTAGGTTTGGTTGATTAGATGAGAACACATCAATCGAATCCTATCATCTATTTTGCTTTTCCTATTTATCACTACCATGGTCAGGATCGTGATAGTAGGTGAGATTTGGTGTTGGCTACCACCAAACAACAATCATAACCAAGAGAAATACATAATACATGACAAATCCAAATCATAGAAATGCACAAACCTAAGTAATCTCAACTCAACTACTCATGGTTCCTACAACCCCAAGTTGTGGGTACTTAGCTACTCATGGCCAAGGTGAAACCAACAAAAATGCAAATATAAGACATGATTGAAGATTTTACCCAAAGCGATGAAGATTGAAGACACCATAAGTTCCGAACCACAAGCTTGGATAATGAGTACAAAGCAAGATTTCCTACCCCTGAGATTGAGTTTTCCAAGAGAAAAAATGAAGAACTTTTATAGAACCCTAAAATATTCTTGAAAGAATATTCAAAGGCCCATTTAATGTCTCTACAGTGGAATTCAAAACCTAACTTAAAGTATTTATAGTAATTATAAATTTAACCTTAACAATTACACCGAAAAGACAACTAGCTGCTGGTATGCCTCACAGGTACGACTCGTAGTGTGCCTTACGAGTCATAATTGGCGTCTAGTAACAAAAATAACACAGTGGCGTGTCGTGCCAATGACACGCACCACTCATTGGAATTCAATTTTTGGAAAAATGAAATTGTGATTAGTTTGCTCTTA
Source organism: Solanum medicagineum (assembly GCA_026153255.1). Taxonomy (NCBI): domain Eukaryota; kingdom Viridiplantae; phylum Streptophyta; class Magnoliopsida; order Solanales; family Solanaceae; genus Solanum; species Solanum medicagineum. The sequence continues at coordinate 24,680 of JAPFFP010042059.1, read as the reverse complement.
AATCGGTGTTAGACCTATCTCCCACTCAATTTGGCCCGTTGAACCATAATACGAATTCAAATTTTTGAAATAATACATGAATTTTAAGATATATGGAAATTACGATTTCGGGCACTTCCGAGGCACATTTTCGGGCACTTTTTGGGGTCATTTCAAATATCTCCCCCTTGAAAAAATTCGTCCCCGAATGTCAAAAAAATATGTATATGAGAAGAGTAATCATAAAGAAATTAGCTCCACAAGAATGCAACACATACTTAAAACACAATTTTCAAAATCTCAACATATGTGTCAAAATCATCATGAACTTGTCACCATAGACGTGAATGCATCCAAATGATATCGAGGCTAAAACATAAGATTTGGAATCATAAAATAAAAGGACTTGACTTTTTATCACAAGCTTGAATAGAGTGAAAGAGGGTCGGATATCGCTTCTCCATGCCCGCTCTGACTCCCCGAGAGAAACTATCGACTAGACTATTCTTCCAAAGTTCCTTGACGAACGCCACATCCTTATTAATCAACTCTTCCCATCCATCCATCTAATATCTCCACCAGGATCTTCTCTCCTAAGTCAAGTTATCCATCACAACACCCACAACTTCAAAAAGTTCTATAGCCCTAGAATCACCAATACACCCCCTCAACCTAGAAGCATAAAGAGTTGGATGAACCATATCCCTATTCATAGGCAACCCCAATTCGTATGCAACGTTGCCAAGTCATGAATGCATAACCTAGCATAATCTTGAGGCACATATGTGGTCTTAACTGGTAGAAAATGAGCCAATTTTTTCATCCTATCAACCACAACCCGAACAGGATTCAAAACCCCTCCTACTCTTGGGCAACCCAACTGCAAAATCCATATTAACCTCCTCTCACTTCCAAGTGGGAATATCTATGTCTTGTGCTAGGAGACCTGGCCTTTGGTGCTCAACTTTGACTTTCTGCCAATTACGACAATCGAAAACCATTTGGCAATGTTCCTCTTCACGCCTCCCCACCAAAACACATCCCTCAAACCTCTATACGTTTGGTAGAACCGAGGTGATTAGAATAAGAAGAATTATGGGCCTTATCAAGGATTATTTCTCTCGAGCCGTCAACATAAGGTACACACAACCTACCTTGGTACCTAAGGGCACAATCTCCCCCTTGGGAGAAAACCTCCATCTTGCCGTCTTTCACCAAGGCCTTCAATTTTAATAAGGAGGAATCAAGATCTTGCTTTTCTTTTACCTCGTCAACCATTGAAGACTTAGAACCATCAACAACAACAATACCACCATTACCAACCCATTCCAACCTAACTCCCAATCAAGGCAACTGATGGACCTCCCTAGCCACCTCCTTATCGCCACCATCAACATATGCTAGGCTACCCACAGGCACCCTACTTAGAGCACCGATCACAACCTTAGCCTTATTGGGGAAAAACGAGGCACGCTCATATCATAGTTCTCAAGGAGTTCTAACCACCTTCTTGTCACCATCAAATCACACCGATCCTATTTAGCAAACAATATCTCATCCCACAAGACTTACAACACTACCCTAAATGGTTCGCAAGCTCTACATAGTTTAATGCTCCACCACTACAGGTCACCATAAATATTCTAAGGTAGGGTTTTAAGACCCTATTCATGAAACCCATAAACGTAGTCGATGTATAAGTTAACAAAACAACTCCACCACTACTCAGATGCTCACTCCTAATCCAATAGGACTACTAGGGATTTCACCTACCCCTATCCTCACTTGGGGACAAATCCCAAACTAAAGTCAATATTAGAGAAGCGTTTTGCCAATTGTAGTTGACCAAATGGGTCGTCCATCCTTAACCGTCATATCACAACCTTACCGGCCCTACACTCATTTGAAGCATGATATGCAAGTAGCCAAACCACCCTAAGGCCTCCAACTCAAACCAATTCCTTGAAGCATCACAATACTCAACAATTCCCTTTTAATCCTCCCGGTAGAGCCAAGATAGAAGCGGACACAAGCTTAACCTTCAAGGTTTTAGAAGCTCTATTCAGAATCATCGGTCGACTCAAATGAGCCTTACTTGGGGTCAACTAAACCATATGAGAAGCAATAGAAAGAAACCTACTCACAACCTCCGATAATAACCCACTAAGCCCAAGAAGCTCTTAATATGCAATGGATTCAAAGGTCCAAGCCAATCTCTAATCACCTTTGTCTTATTAGGGTCCACCTTAATACCATAATAGATACTTGGTAATTCTCTCAAGCAATATACATCAACAACCTTCATTAAATCTCACAATAGATCTTAGATTCATATCTCAAAACATGCTAAAATAAACATAATTTCATGAAACCCTAACATAGTGTGCAGTAAAAATTCATAATAGACAGGAGCCATGAGTAAATCAACTTTACATCATGCAATTTTAAGTAAAAGAGAGCTTTGGTATCATGGGTGAAAGGAACCCATGAAAGAAACCCACATCCCTTGACTTTTGGAGAATCCTTGAAGAAGATTAGAGATGGATACTTGAAGCTTGATTGAGAACCTTAAGATCCGGATTAGTTTTGAGACTTGAATTTAGTAGATGAAATATTGGTTAAGTGTTTGAGTGAGTATTTGGGAATGTCTTGTATGATATGAGGGTGAAATAACGCTAAGTATAGGTATTTTCTCGTATGGGAAGGCTTAGGCCCAAGACCCAAAAGTCTTGGACCAAACTTAAAAACTGGCACCAAAATAACACAGTGGCGCATCGCGCCAATGGCGCACACCACTCAAAATTCGATTTTTGAAAAAATGGAATTGCGATTTGTTTGATCTAAAATTGGGGTTAGTCCCATTTCCCACTCAGTTTAACCCTCTGAAAAATAATATGAAGTTGAATTTTCAAAATAACGCATAGATTTTGAGATATATGGAAATTACGATTCTGGGCACTTCCAAGGCACATTTTCGGGCACTTTTTTGGGTTGTTTCAATATCTCCCCCTTGGGAATATTCTTCCCCGAGTATCAAGGAAATGTATATAAGAAGAGTAATCATGAAGAAATCAGTCCCAACAAGAATGCAACAACATACTTAAAACACCATTTTCAAAATCATAACATATGTGTCAAAATCATCATGAACTTGTCACCATAGACGTGAATGCATGCAAATGATATCGGGGCTGAAACATAAGATTTGGAATCATCAAAGAAAAGGACTTCATGCGTTATCACAAGCTTAAATTGAGTGAAAGAGGTTCAAATATCACTTCTTCATGCTCGCTGCAGCTCCCCAAGAGAAATTATCGACTAGACGATACTTCCAAAGTGCTTGATGAGCACCACATCCTTATTAATCAACTCTTCCCATCCATCTATCCAATATCTCTACCAAAATCTTCTCTCCTAAGTAAACTTATCCACCAGTAAGCCCACAAATTCAAAAAGTTCTATAACACTAGAGTCACCAACACATCCCCTCAACCTAGAAGCATAAAGAGCCGGACGAACCATATCCCTATTCATAGGCAACCCCAATTTACATGTAACGTTACAAGTCACGAATGCACAACCTAGCATAATATTCAGCCCCATATGTGGTCTTAGCTGGTCGAAAATGAGCTAATTTTTTCATCCTATCAACCATAACTCAAACGGGAGTCAAAACCCCTCCTAGTCTTAGGCAACCCAATTGCAAAATTTATATTAATCTCCTCCCACTTCCAAGTGGGAATCTCTATGTCTTGTGCTAGGACACCCGGAATTCGGTGCTCAGCTTTGACTTGTTGAGAATTATGACAACCTGAAACCATTTGGCAATGTTACTCTTCATGCCTCCCCACGAAAACACATCCCTCAAACCTCTATGCGTTTGGTAGAACCGGGGTTAGTAGAATAAGAAGAATTATGGGCCTTATAAAGGATCCTTTCTCTCAAGATGTCAACACAAGGCACACACAAACTACCTTGGTATCTAAGGGCACCATCTCTCCCTTGGGAGAAAACCTCCACCTTGCCCTCTTTCAACCAGGCCTTCAATTCTAACAAGGAGGAATCAAGATCTTGCTTTGGTTTTACCTCATTAACCCTTGAAGACTTAAAACCATCAACAACCCCAGCTCAAACCATCCACTCGGGGATCTACAACGTCTACCATAGAGAACCTCAAAAGGAGCCATGCCAATGCTTGAATGATAACTATTATTGTAAGCAAACTCAATGAGTGGAAGATGTTCATCCCAACTACCCTTAAACTCCAAAACACAGGCTCTAAGCATATCGTCAAGAGTTTGGATAATTCTTTCGGCTTGGCCATCTGTTTGAGAGTTAAAGGTCATAGTAAGCTTAACCATAGTATCAAGAGCTATTCGAAAGGACCTCCAAATGTGAGAAGTGAATTGAGCTCCACGATCCGATATAATAGACAAAGGCACCCCATGCAATCTAACCAATTCATGAATGTACAACTTAGCATAATCTTCGGCACCATAAGTAGCCTTAACCGGTAGGAAATGGGCCGACTTTGTCATTTTATCAACCACCACCGAAATAAAATCAAAATGTTTTCTAGTCTTAGGCAACCCAACCACAAAATTCATGTTGATTTTCTCCCACTTCCAAGTAGGAGTCTCTATATCTTGGGCTAGGCCACCTATCCTTTGATTCTCAACTTTCACTTGTTTGCAATTATGACAACCACATACAAACTAAGCAATATCTCCCTTCAGACCACTCCACCAAAACACTTCCCTAAAATCTCTATACATCTTTGAAGAACCGGGGTGAATAGAATAGGAAGAATTATAAGCCTCATCTAAACTCTTCTTTCTCAAGTAATCAACACTAGGCACACACAATCTACCTTGGTACCTAAGGGCACCATCTCCCCCTTAGGAGAAAACCTCCATCTAACCATCTTTCACTAAGGCCTTCAACTCTCGAAAGGCGAGGTCAAGATCTTGTTTTGCCTTTACCTCTTCAATCAATGAAAATTTAGAACCATCAACAACCACTACACCACCATTGTCAACCTCCTCCAACCTAACTCCAATCTAGCCAACTGATGAACCTCTGTAGCCACCTCTTTGCCACCATCACCAACCTGTGCTAGGCTACCCATAGACATGCTACTTTGAGCGTCGGCCATTACATTAGCCTTACCGAGCTGATAATCTACACTCATATCATAATCTTTAAGGAGCTATAATCACCTTCTTTCTCTCAAGTTAAGATCTTTTTGAGTGAACATATATTGGAGACTCTTATGATCAGTAAACGCATCAACATGAACTTTATACAAATAATGACACCAAATTTTCAAATCAAACACCATGGTGGCCAATTGTAGATCATGGGTAGGATAATTTTTTTCATACACCATAAGTTTCCTAGAGACATATGCTATCACCTTACGATTTTTCACCAAAACACAACCCAAACTAATTCCCGTGGCATCACAATACACAACAAACAATTTCAACCAGTAAGGACAAGATAGGAGTAGAGACAAGCTTATCTTTCAAGGTTTGGAAACTTTGCTCATATTCATCAGTCCACACAAATTTTGCCTTCTTTAGGGTCAGCATAGTCATAGGAGAAGCAATTGAGGAGAACCCATTAACAAAGCTCCAGTAATAACTCGCTAACCCCAAGAAATTTCTAATATCTGATGGAGTCAAAGGTTTAGGCCAATTTCTAATCACCTCCATCTTCTTAGTATCCACCTTAATACCATCACCTAACATCATATGACCTAGAAAGGCATCCTCTTTCAACCAAAACTCACATTTTTCATATTTAGCGTACAACTTCCCCTCCCTCAAGTGATCCACATGCTCCTTCCCACTATGGGAATAGATCAAGATATCATCAATAAAAACCACCACAAACAAGTCAAGGTAGTGTTTGAAGACCCTATTTATAAGATCCATGAAGGGTGCATTAGTCAACCCAAAGGACATAATAACAAACTCATAGTGCTCATACCTAGTCCGAAAGGACGTCTTGGGAATGTCACATTCCCTCACTTTTACTTGGTGATACCCGGTCCAAAGATCAATCTTAGAGAGTGCCTCGCCCGTTGAAGTTGGTCAAAAAGATCATCAATCATTGGTAGATGGTATTTATTCTTTATGTTGACTCTATTAACTTGTCGGTAGTTAATGCACATTCTAAGAGTACCATCGTTCTTTTTCACAAACAACACCGGTGCACCCTAAGGTGATTGACTAGGCCTTATAAAACTCTTCTCTAACGAATCCCTCAATTGTTCTTTCAACTCCTTCAACTCCATCGGGGCCATACAGTAAGGGGGAATAGAAATGGATTGAGTGTCGAGAAGGAGATCTATACTAAAATCTATTTCCCTTTCGGGAGGAACACCGGGAAGCTTATCGGGAAAGATATCAAGGAATTCATTAATCACCGAAACAGACTATATGGGAAGGACTTTACACTCAACATCCCTTACCCTCACAAGATAATAGAGACACCCCTTAGAAATCAACTTTTGGGCTTTAATGCAAGAAATGAATCAATCCTTGACCACCACATCATGACTCTCCCACTCACGGACAGGTTCATTAGGAAATTTAAAATTGACCCTATGGGTTCTACAATCAATAGAAGCATAATATCTATGCAACCAATCCATCCCAAGAGTTACATTAAATTCCACCATATCTAATTCAACAAAATAATAAGGCAAGATTTCATGCAAAATTAAAATGGGACAATTTATATAGAACCTTCTAGCAGCAATGGATGCACCAACAGGACTAGATACCTCATAAGGCTCACATAACAATTTGGAACTAACATGAAGCTTTTTGACAACAAAAGGAGTAATAAAAGAAAGAGTGGCACCTGGGTCTATCAAAGCATACGCATCAAAATCAAAAACCTTTAACATACCGGTGACGATATCGGGCACCTCATCCACCCCTTGTCTCCACTGGAGAGCATAGAATCGATTTTTCCTTGGGGCACCTCCTTATTCTCTCCACTCCCCTTAGGACCCGTATTTGTACCTTGGCCTTGTGGATGAACATCTCTAACCTTGTTGCAATTACGAGGACAATCAATCACCTTATGACCAACTTCACCACAACTATAGCAAGCATTAGTGTCCTTCAAACATGGGTCGTTATGGCCTCAACCACATCTTGGGCACGTAGTATTAGGCACCACACCACCGCCATCACCTTGGACATTTGGGTTATCATTAGCAGACCTTCTAGTAGGAGCATTAGAAGACCCTTGGCCTTGATGAAACAGGCCCTCTTGGTTTCACCACTTTTCATTTTTTATAAGCTTTTCCCCTCCAATTATTTGGCATATGTTATCAGGCGGGACAAATCCATATCTCTTATCAACATGGCAGCATGACACTCCTCATTAATCAAGTCGGACACACCCATCACAAATTTGGTTCATCCAATGGAAGGTGGAGAAGGGGAACGATGATGTCATCCTTTGGGAAGAGTTCAAGGTGGCATTTCTCAATAGGTTCTTCCCTCTTTAGCTAAGAGAGGCCAAAATGATGGAATTTATGAATCTAAAGCAATGATCTATGAGTGTGAGGGAGTATGCTCTCAAGTTTAATCGACTCTCCTTAGCGGAGCCGAGTTTGTCACGACTCAAGCGTAGGGCCTAGAAATGACATGACGAATGGGATTCCCAAAGGGTCCCCAATAAACCTCTTAGAATATCATACATACATCCTTAGTCGCAGAAGAAAACTCAACAACAACAAGAGATAATAAAAAGGGAAAAAGGGACTAAGGGGAGTCTTTCATAGCATAAAACATAGAAGGGTCAAAGCTCAAAGAATAATTACTTCATTTGTTCCAACAACATCTCTATACATACATATTAGCGGGGGTCAAGACACTTTTCGAGTTCACCCTCATAGTATAAAGAGTTCAACATAAAGAGAAAACAAGTTACAAGAGTAAGATAGCTAATGTCCCCAAACTTGAGGACTCACCAAAGCTCTTCTTTCAAATTCAAAGGCTAACCACGTGGAGGATGATTAAGAGGTGCTCCAGTTCCTATATTGTAACATCATGTAGGCATAGAGTCTGTGTTAATACATTTGAATATACTAAGTATGTAGGATGTAATGCAACAAGAGATAGGCAACATAATCAAGATGCATAATTATAAGCAAGGGACAAGTATAATAATAACATGGAATGCATGATCAATGCTTGAAATAAAACATACTTGTATATAACATATTACATGTGTAGGAAGAGTCCATCATCATAGACCAAGCAAACTATTACTTGGAATCTGAGGCATATCACCCCCTTAGAAGGTGATTGAGGTATCTACCCCTGAATTGGTAAATGGGCATAGCACCCCCCATCAAAGTGGTCATGGTATATACCCCTCAACATGGTAGAGGGGCATAGCACCCCCCATCAAAGTGGCCAAGGTGTATGCCCCTCAACATGGTAAATGGGCATAGCACCTCCTATCAAAGTAGTTGAGGCATATCACCCCCTCAACAAGATGTGGTCAACTTGCAACACTATAGATACTTTTAATAAATTCAAGTACATACATACAATCCTTTCAACATCATAAGTCACTTAACTCATAATCCATGAAATAGACCTTCGACAACTAAAGAATCCTTAACAAGACATTTTATCAAAACTTTGGCGGGTGTGTAATGCTAGTTCAAAATCATGTAATTCAAAAGTGAAATCATGTGAGAAAACTCAATGTAGATAAACCCACCAACACTTGGTGGAACCCCCATGCAAGATACATTGGAACCCATTATCAAATCTCATAATGAATCATAGATTCATAGCTCAAAACATGCATAAATAGTCAACATTTTATGAAACTCCGACATAGTTTTATCATCAACTTCATAATAAGAGATACTCATAGATAAACCAACATAAAAGCTAAAATGACCCCAAAAATGTGCAAAAATGTGCCTCAAAATGCCCTTAATTTTAATTTCGATATATCCCAAAATCTGTGCATGATATCGAAACTCCAACTTTATATTCTTGTTCAGTGGGCAAAATTGAGTGAGAAATGAGTATACCCTGAACTTTAGAGAACTCGTAGTGAAAAATGAATTTTAATTTCTCGGAGAAGTGTATATTGTTGCCAGTTTTTCTTGTTTTGGTCCAAGGCCTCAAGGTCTTGGGCCCAGGTCTCCTATGCACAAAAACACCTATGCTTAGTAATTTTTCAACCCCATATCGTTCAAGACATTTCCCAAATCCCTATCAAACACTTAGCTAAATATTTCATCCAAATTCAAGTGCACCAATCTCATTCTGGATCTCAAGAAATTCATTTAAGCTTCAAATTCTCACTCAAATCTTCATCAAGGAAATCTCCAAGTTTGAGGTGTGTGGGTTTCAACCATTGGGTCCTTTCACCCATGGTGCCCAACCTTTATTTTTAAACAAATTGCATGTTTTCAAGTTAGATTATCTATGGGTATCTCTTATTATGAAAGTAGACTATAAACTATGTTAGGATTTTAGGAATGATTGACTATGCATGTTTAGAGCAACGGAACTATGATCTATTGTAAGATTTGATGAATGACTTTGATGTATCTTGTATGATGGTATTACCAAATGTTGGTGATTGATTTACATTGGTTTTTCTCACATAATTTCACTCTTGAATTGCATGATTTTGAACTAGCTTTGCACGCCCACCAAGTGTTTGATAAAATGCATTTTCAAGGATTCTTAAAGTTATTAGTGCTCTATTGGATGATTTAAGAGTCAAGTGACTTTATGATGATTTTAGGCTTTCTAAAGATGTGTTTAATTCATCAAAATCTCTATGATGTTGTAAAGTCAGATTAAGCCCTTTTCTTAAAAATTTTACCTCTTGTGAGCCTTTGATGTTGATGCAAGGATATTGTTTGATGATGATCTATTCGTCTCTTTGAAGTTTACCTGACCATGAGAGGTTAAAGATGTTTTAGAGCTACTAATGTCATGTTTCAGTGTTTCTTACAAGTTATTAAAGCTATTACTGTTTTATATATTCCATGGGATTAGATTCAGCACCAATGGATTGAGGGAGTGCTCTCTTTCCTAGAGGTATGTGCCACCATAACATGATGTTTTACCCTTGCTTTACTAGTGGATCCATTTAGTACACTTTCTCTTGAGGTTCTTCCCGAAATTGGGTCATGCTCCCGTAAGGTGTAGTTATTAATGAAACACTTTCCAAAATGGGGTCATGTTCTCATAAGTAAGGTTACTTCATACAAAATTGGGTCATGTTCCCATAAGTTTGAAGTATGGTTTGCCTTGGAAAGTAGGCCACCTCTTTACCGATGAGGAAAAATCATCGGGATTCCACGTTGTAGCTTGCTTGGTCTTATTCTATGTTGGTTGAGGTCTCTTCCCATACTTATGTACTATGTTCTATATAATTTTAATTATTTACAAGTATGTTTTATTTCAAGCATTGATCATACATGCCATATTTTTAATATGCTTATCCAATGCTTAAAATTATGCATTTTGATTATGTTGCCTATCTCTTGTTGCATTGCATCCTGCATACTTAGTACAATCAAACATACTAATGCATACTCTATGCCTACATGATGTTACCATGTAGGGACCGGAGCTTCATTTGACTATCCTCCTCCACGTGGCTAGTTTGACATCTTGAAGGTAAGCTTGGTTAGTGCTCAAGTTCGAGGACACTATCTACTTCTCTTGCTATTTCTAAAACTTCTTTATGTTGATATTTTACATTATGAGGGTGAGCCCAGAAAGTGTCTTGGCCCCTGCTCCATTCAAAATTTAGAGGTGTTTTTGAAATACTATGATGTAACTATGCCATAAACTTGACTCCTTATGTTTTATGGTATCAAAGACTTCCCTTAGTCCTGTTTTCCCTTTCTATTTGCCTTTTTTTGTTGTTATTATGCTTCTGTGACTAAGTATGTGTGTATGATATGCTAAGAGACTTATTAGGGTTCCTTCATGTTCCCCATTTGTCATGTCACATCTAGGCCCTAGGTTCGGGTCGTGACAAAATTGTTATCAAATCACTAGGTTGTTAATGGTCCTCGAAATCCAACACAACACATCGATTAGAGTCTTATTCATGGTTTTGAAGCGCGCCAAAACTATGAATGGGAGGCTATGAGGCATTTTAGAAAATAATTTCCTTCTTCATGGTCTATGTCGTGCTATAGAAGTTAAGGTAAGGTTTTCCCCAAACGAATATTCTTTGCAATTCTAAATCTTGTCAACTCCAAGAGGAAGAAAAGCCCGTACACTCGAGGAGCAACCGGCTCCTCCCACTCCTCAAGCTCTTCAAGATGGAGGAGTGGCTCATGAGGAACTCTGGGATGCTACTACCATGTTAGCTCATGCCATGACTAATCAAATCAATCAAGGGTCCCAAGCTTCTCATGCTTCTACACAGGCTTCAAGGGTGAGAGGCTTTACTAAGATGAACCCATCGGAGTTCCATTAGTCTAAGGTGGATGAGGAACCTCAAGAATTTATTACTGAGGTGTACAAAGTGTTGGCTATTATGGGGGTTAGATTACAGGAGAAGGTGGAGTTGGTGACCTAGCAACTCAAGGGGGTGTCTTTAATATGGTTACCCAATGGAAAGCGAAGAAAGGGAACAACAATGTCATCCTTTGGGAAGAGTTTAAGGCAGCATTTCTCAACCCGTTCTTTCCCTTTGAGCTAAGGGAGGCCAAAATTATAGAATGTATGAATCTAAAGCAAGGTTCTATGAGTGTGAGGGAGTATGCCCTCAAGTTCAATCAACTCTCCAAGTATGCACCATAGTTGGTGGCCGACCCGAGGTCTATGATGAACAAATTTGTGATAGGGGTGTCCTACTTAGTTAATGAGGAGTGTCGTGCCTCCATGTTGATAAGTGATATGGATTTATCCCATCTCATGACTTATGCAGAACAATTGGAGGGTGAAAAGCTTAGAAAAAGAAGAATTGATGAGGCTAGGAGGGCCCGTTTTGAAGGTGTGTTTCAAAATTCAAAGGGTAGTCAGTTTCCTTAAGGCTACAATTTCCAAGGCCAAGAGTCATTCAATACTTCTAACGAGGGGTTTGCCAATGGTAGGGTGCCAAATCAAAGATTCCAAGGAGGTGATGAAGGGGTGGCAAAACCTAAGTGCCGAAAGTGTGGGAAAGGCCATGGTGGCCTATGTTTGAAGAACTCGAATGCTTGCTGTGGTTATAGTGGTAAAATAAGTGGTTTTCCTTATGCTCAACCCAAATGGAGAGATGATGATCCTCAAGGCCAAGTTTTTAATGTGGGCCAAGGAGGAAGGGTAGATCATCAAGGGGGTACCCCAAGGCACAATAGATTCTATTCTCTTCAAGGGAGGCAAGGAGGGGATGAGATGGTTGATGTTGCTACCAGTATGTTGATGTTTCCTTTGACTTGGATGTGTATAAATTGATGGGTCCAGATGCCACTATTTCTTTCATTATCCCTTTTGTTGCTAGTGGGCTTCATGTGTGTTCCGAATTGTTATTTGAACCTTTTTGGTGTATGCCCCCATTGGTGAGTCAATTGTTGCTAGAAAGGCCTATAGAAATTGTTTCGTGTTCATATTGCATTAGTTTTTCCTTGTGATTTTGTTGAATTAGATATGGTGGATTTTGATGTTATACTTGGGGTGAATTAGTTACATGCATGTTATGTCTCCATTGATTGTAGGACCCGTAGAGTTAGACTCTAATTCCCTAATAAACCCGTCCATGAGTGATAATGAAGGGGTAGGTCCATTTCTTATCTTAAGGTCCAATTGATCTCTAAGGTTTGCATTTATCATCTTGTATGAGTAGGGATGTTGAGCCTAAGGTCCCTCCTATTGAGTTGATTCTGGTGGTTAAGAGTTCTTGATCTACCTTCTGATATTTGAATTTGGGGTAATGTCTTGGCGTTTGGCTAATGCACCGATTATGTCTATAGTTCTCATGAATGGGGTCTTTAAACCCTACCTTGATATGTTTGGGGTGATCTTTGGTGATGATATGTTGGTTCTTTTCTGGAAGGAAGGAAGGAAGAGCTTGTTGATCATTTGAGAGTGATATTACAAATTTTAGAGGAATGTAAGATTTCTTGCTAATTGTGGAAAGTGGGAATATTCAGGATGATGAGAGGGTGGTTTGAGAAGTTCACCGGTTGACTAGGTTGGGTAAGAGGTTGGGTGAAGTTGAGAATGGTGGTGTAGTGGTTTTGATGGTTCCAACTCTTCCTTGGTTGAAGAGGTCTAGTTTAAGCAAGACATTGGTTCTACCTTAATAGAGTTGGAGGTCGTGGTGAGTGATGGTAGAGTGGAGTTTTTCTCCCGTAGGAGGGGGGATGGTGGTTTTTGATACCAAAGTATACTATGTATGTTAAAGGTTGACAATTGGTTCAAGGTTTGTAGGTCCTTATTAGGTAAGGTTGCATATGGAGGAGTTGCCTATGGAGGAGAATCGGTAAGGTTGCATATGGATTGGGGTTGCCTATGGATATTGATATGGTTCATCCAGTTTTCCATATCTGTGTTAAGGTGGTGTGTGGTGACCCAAGTGTTATGGTGACTTTGAAGGTTGTGGGTGTGATGAAGGATAATTTGACTTATGGGAATTCCAATAGGAATCTTGGATAGACAATTGAGAAACTTGAGAGACAAGGATGTAACTTCCGTAAAGGTTCTTTGGAGGAATAGACAAGTCGAAGAAGCTACTAGGGAAGCTGAAGCAGTCATAAAGGAGCGATATTCATACCACTTTCATTCTAGTCAAGCCTAAGATAATGACTACCTTTCTATGATTTCAAGTCCTAAGTTTCAGCCCTTATGCCATTTGCATGCATTCATGTTTTTGTTGACAAGTTTATGGTGTTTTTAACATTCATATTGAGACTTTTGAAAATGATGTTTAAGTGTAATTGTTGCATTCATGTTGGGCTGAAATCTTCATGATTACTTCTCTTCTATACGCTTCTTTGACATTCGGGGACGAATGTTCCCGAAAATGTGCCTCGGAATTGACCATAATCTTATTTTTCATATATCTCAAAGTCCGTGTGTGATATCGAAAATCAACTTCATATTGTTCAGGGGAGGAAATTGAGTGGGAAATGAGTATAACCCGAACTTTAGAAGATTCGTAGCAAAATATGAATTCGGCAAAATTTCAATTTCCAGAAGCTATTTGCGTTGACTCCGTGATGCAGAGCCATTGCAGAGCAGTGTATTTTGTTGCCAGTTTTTCCTGTTTTGGTCCAAGGCCTTGGGTCTTGGTCCTAGGCCCTCCTATGTCTAAAAACACCTGTACCTAATCATTTTTCAACCCCATATCATTCAAGACATTCCCCAAAACTCTCTCTAACACTTAGCTACATAGTTCAGCGAAATTTAAGTGCCCCAAACTCATTTCGGATCTCAAGAAATTCATTCTACATTCAAGTTCTCATTCAAATCTTCATCAAGTAAATCTCCAAGATTGAGGTATGTGGGTTTCAACCATTCGGTCCTTTCACCCATGGTGCCCAACCTTCCTTTTTATACAATGGCATGTTTTCAGGTTATATTATCTATGGGTATATCTTATTTTGAGAGTAGACTATAAATTATGTTGGGTTTTTATGAAATATTGATTAACTATGCATGTTTTGAGCTATGGAACTATGATCTATTGTGAGATTTGATGAAGGACTTTGATGTATGTTGTATGAGGGTATTACCAACTGTTGGTAGGTTTATTCACATTGCCTTTTCTCACGTGATTTCACTCTTGAATTTCATGATTTTGAACTTAGCTTTGCACACCCGCCAAGTGTTTGATAAAATGCCTTTTCAAGGATTGTTAAAGTTATTGATGCGCTATTGGATAATTTATCTGTCAAGTAACTTTATTATGATTTCGGCCTTTCTAAAGATGTGTTTAATTCATCAAAATGTCTATGATGTTGTTAAGCCGGATTAAGCCCTTTTCTTAAAGATTTTCCCTCTTGTGAGCCTTTGATGTTAAAGCAAGGATATTGTTTGATGATGATCTATTCATTTGTTTGAAGTTAGGCTCACCACTAGAGGTCAAAGATGTTTTAGAGCTACTCATCCCATGTTTCAATATTTCTTACATGTTATTAAAGCTATGATTATTTTATATATTCTGTGGAATTAAATTTAGCACCGATGGATTGAGGGAGTGCTCTCTTTGGTAGAACTATATGCCACCATAGGATGATGTTTTACCCTTGCTTTACTAATGGATCCATTTAGTACACTTTCTCTTGAGGTTCTTCCCGAAATTGGGTCTTATTCCCGTAAGGTGAAGTTCTTAACGAAACCCTTTCTGAAATTGGGTCATGTTCCCGTAAGGAATGTTACTTCATACAAAATTTGGTCATGTTCCCGTAAGTTTGAAGTATGGTTTGCCTTGGCAAGTAGACCACCTCTTTACCGATGAGGGGTAATCATTGAGATTCTAAGTTGTAGCTCACTTGGTCTGATTCTATGTTAGTTGAGGTCTCTTCCAACACTTATGTACTATGTTCTATGCAATTTTGAATGATTTACAAGAATATTTTACTTCAAACATTGATCATGCATGCCATATTGTTATTATGCTTATCCATTGCTTATAGTTATGCATATTGATTATGTTGCCTATCTCTTGTTGCATTGCATCTTACACACTTAGCACATTCAAACGTACTTATGCATACTCTATGCCTAAATGATGTAACCATGTTGAGACTAGAGCTCCATTTGACTATCCTCCTCCACTTGGCTAGTTTAACATCTTAAAGATAAGCCTGGTGAGTCCTCAAGTTTGAGAACACTATCTACTTTCTCTTGCTATTTCTAGGACTTCTCTATGTTGATATTTGACATTATGAGGGTGAGTCTGGAAAGTGTCTTGTCCCCTGCTTAATTCCAAGTTTAGAGGTGTAGTCAGAATATTATGATGTATCTATGTTATAAACTTGACTCCTTATGTTTTATGATATCAAAGACTTCCCTTAGTCCCGTTATCCTTTCTATTTGCCTCTTATTGTTGTTATTATGCTTCTGCAACCAAGGATGTGTATATGGTATGATAAGAGGCTTGTTTGGGGTTCCTTCGGGTTACCCATTCTATATGTCACGTCTAGGCCCTAGGTTCGGGTCGTGACAAAAGCATGCAATTTACTTAAAAAGGAAAGTTGGGCACAATGGGTGGAAGAACCCAATGGTTGAAACCCACATACCTTAAATTTGGGGATTTCCTTGATGTAGATTTTAGCGAGAACTTGAAGCTTGAATGAAGTTCTTGAGATCCGGAATTGAGTTTGGTACACTTGAATTTGGATGAAATATTTGGCTAAGTGTTAGAGAGGGTTTTGAGAGTATCTTGAGTGATACAGAGTTGAAAAATGACTAAGTATATATATATTTTATGCATAGGAGGGTATGGGCCTAAGATCCCAAGGCCTTAGGCCAAAACTGAAAAATTGGGAACAAGATAACACTGATCTGCACCCTTGGCGCGCGCAAATCAACACTGGATAAGCAAATTTTTCAAAAAGTATTTTTTGCTACGGTTGCTCCAAAATCGAGGATATACCAATCTCCCACTCAATTTTGCCCCAGATCACGAATATGAAGTCGTATTTTGATATAACACATGGATTTGAGATATATGCAAATTACGATTATGAGCATTTCCGAGGCACATTTTTGGGCATTTTTGGGGCATTTCAATACTCCGCGTCCATGGTAAGGGAAATTTATACCTCATATGCAGCCATAATATACAACACACTTCCTAAGGGGAAGAAGCTTATAGTATTTTGATTGTCACACTCGATTAAGAAATCGGTCGCTATCAGTAATTAACCTAACCGAGGTTAGGGTTGAATCCACAGGATATACAGGGGTTTAACTACAAGACTTCACTACCAATCATCTCTAGTATTTATGACTACAGTCTCCAAATGGGAGGTTTTTGTGATTCATAAACAAAATAAAATAGACACTAATTAAAATGCAAGGAAACACTCAATTTTGTGGACAACTTGGGAATTGTGTTCCCCATGGTTCATTGACTTGATTACCCTAGATACATGACTATAATTAGTGAGTCGCATGTAGGACGGTCACTTAAGTTCTTCCAGCCCTCTTGTGAAGGTGAAGGTCGAATTTCACCATGGTGCTCGGTCCGCCACCATGGCGTGCCAACTAGCCGTTACCAATAATCCCAGTCAACCTCCCCTTGGTCAGGTTTGGTCGATTAGATGAGTACACATCAACCGAATTCTGTCATCTACTTCCCTTTTCCTATTCGTCACTACATTGGTCGGGATCATGATAATAGGCGGGTTTTGGTATTGGCCACCACCAAATAACAATAAAAATGAAGGAAATAGATAATATATGTAAAACCACAATCATAGAAATGCAAGAAAACCAGGTTATTTCAAGTCAACTACCCATGGTTTCCACAAACCCAAGTTGTAGGTGCTTAGCTACTCATGTCTAAAGCAAAACACACAAGAATGCATATAATAGACATAATTGAGGGTTTCACTAATAACAATGAAGGAGATAGGCACCACAAGTTGCAAACTCACAAGCTTGATTGATCAACAACGAGTACAACACAAGATTTGCAATCCCCAAAATGGGTTTTCCAAGAGAGAACAATTATCTACACTAAAAACCTAAGAAAAGCTTCAAAATGTAATGTAAAAAATGTCTACTGGTAGAACTCCCCTTTCTAAAAACTACACTTAAGCTATATAGTGTTTACAAAGTAACCCTAGAATTTACACAGAAAAGACAGTTGGCAGATGATAAGTCTAGCAGTTATGACTCGTATGATAACCTACGGGTCGTAGTCGGGGTCTCATATTAGGTCTTGGTATCTTTCTATGAGTCCACCTATACAAGTCGTAGTGTTTATTATGACTCGTAGGCTGGGCTTGTAGGGGTGACCTTCATCTGGAAGATTTCTTATTTTTTTTGGTCTATAATTCTTGCTACGATACAACCTACGACTCGTAGCGTGAGCTACGACTCATAGGTTGGCTTTTATGGCCTATGCTTCAGCAAACTATGCAACTTTTCTTCAAAATCAATACCAACCTAACTTTTCTACAAGATTAATACAAAAACACATCAAAACACTAAAAAGTCGCTTTAAGAACAAAGTCGCTTTAAGAACTCACAAAATCCCTTGTTTCAGGCACCAAATGTGTTGTATTTTGACAGCACATCAACACCCTCAACTTAGAATTGCTGCTTGTCCTCTAGCAACGACTCAATCTACAAAAACTAAGAGATATACATAGTAACTATGCTAATGGCATATATATACACCAACGGATAATGGACCACCAGAACTTGGCCCGGAATAAGAGATAGGCTTTTACTATATTATCTATGTGGTTTATGACCTACGTTGGCTCAACACCCTCCTCACAAATCTGACTAGCGATCCACCATAGAAGCTCCGTCCTAGCCCTGATGTCCTTCCATGTCACTGTTGTTCTCATCTTCTCAATACGACTATCATACTCCGTGGTGGACTGAGGGGCTATATAAGTAGGCCCAAACAGCACTCGTCCAATTGTCTCCTCTGAGATATCAACTCTCCTCCCCCGTACTGTCACCACCTGTAGCCTCGACTGCTCATTTGGTCTTTTGTTCTTTGGCAACCCCCGACGGAGTGTAGCAAGGTACGCTGCATAAAACTCATGGAGTACGTTAGGGGCATATTTGCCCAACTGCTATGTGGTACAACGTAGCCAGTGCTCATCTAACCTAGCATCCAATTTGGGCACTCTATCTAAGCCCGAGGCATTCAGCCAGAACTCCTCATGTTACTATCATATATTTCCTTCATCCCATGGATGCACCATCTGCGGTTAGCTAGGGGCTGGGACTGGATCTCCTCCTGCTAGAAAGTACTTCTGACTCAGACTCTGAACCGAGTTTGAGTGGGTCATATGTGGCAAGCTGCTGTCTGACCTATCCTCATTGCCTTGTTGTTCCTCCTCTTCAGACTGGGAGGTACTACTCATTTCCATGGGCGTCTGAGCTACGAGTTCTCGAGTATAAGGTGTATTAGCCTCCAGGTCTAACCTAACTCTGTGGACTTCTACAGATCCCTCAGATTGCTCGGTGTCGGAGGACTCATCCCGCAACCTTCGTTGTAGAGCTTGAATTGCCCGTTTATCTTTCGGAGGCATTTTATCTGCAAACAATCGCCAAAGCAGCATTTTAGTTCATGATGTTTGATCCACCGAAATACTTAGCAAAGAACAAGAAACAAAAACAACTAACAAGTAATTATGCACTGATGCAACTGCAAATATGGAGGTACGAGTGCAGCTACGACTCATAGGGTAACCTACGAGTCGTATGCTAGCCTGGTAGAACCAGTTGTGCCGTTAAAAAATGCTTTCTGATCACAGATAGGAGACACAGTTATGACTCATAGGGTGGCCTACGAGTCGTAGTCCTAGTCTTGTACCTAGTTCCAGAAACATTTTCAAAACTAAGCAAAGTTTACGAGACCCTCCCTACTACTCGCACCAAGTATTACAAGTCATATGTGAGTCTCGTATGAGAAATATGAAGGGATAACAGGTGACTAATTCTTGTTGCGAGGGGCCACTATGACTCGTATAGGAACTTATGAGTCATAGGAGTACCTCGTAGCTGAGCACAGAAGTCACCTGCAATGCCTAACTATTTCCCACACCAAGCACAAATTCAACACAAAATTTAACTTAATCATCCAAATAAGAGTAAGGCACGACTAAATGACACATAATCAATTCTATATTAGCATTGGCAATTTAAAACGACCATTATCCCTAAGAGTAATAACTATTTAACCAAACATCAAGCACACCAAAAACAATCAAAAACTTATTCTTGACATGTCCACAACATCCCAAGGAAGTGTAATCGCCCTTCACAATGATTCAATCAAACCCACATGTTCAAGCCTAGGCAATCACCCCCATACCTCCTAAAGTTCAACTTCAACAACCATTCAGACCCCACGTGAGCAACAATAATACATTACATACCAAACATTACAAATGTTGTACTCACAATCACCCACTCAAGCTTTTTTACAGATTCACATCACAATCCAATTCATTGAAGGCCTATAAACCCTAGATTACAAGTCTAGCTTAATAATCAATTACAGGAGTGTTTAAAAATGATCAAACTAAACTTATACTTATATAGGGAACAAACGCATCAACAATGATTGAGAAATGTAACCTAAGAGCTTACCAATTGAATTGAAAAATGAACCTAAGAAAAGAGAGACGAACTTTGCGTTGAAACCCAAGTAATTTATACCCTCGCCGGAATCTTCGCCAAAGAATGATGTGGGTAGCTGGGAGTTTTGGTATAAGAAGGATTTACAGGATGAAGAAGGGATTTTCTGTCGACTTAGGGTAAGGAATTTTAGAATTTGGGGTCAAAAATGATTTTGACTCCTTTCATAAGTAAACCAAGTCAGATTTTAAGAAGCTACAGATCGGGGCTACGAGACCCCGTTTATGAGTCATAGGTCATCCTATGACTCATAGGTCCTAATCTCCTACCAAACCTAACACTTGGTAAAAATTTAGGGTGACCTACGAGTTGTAGTCAGGGTCTCGTATTAGGTTCTTGGCATCTTGGACTAAACCAATATGACCCATTAGTACGAGTCATTGCTTAGATTACGACTCATATGTTTGTCTCGTAATCCTAGTCTTTAGTTTTTGGTCCAACATTTTAGCTCTTTGATTCTTGCTACGAGTCCACCTATACGAGTTGTAGTGTGTATTATGACTCATAGGATGGGCTCGTATGGGTGACCTTCACTTGGTAGATTTTTTATTTTTCGTCTCTTGTTCTTACTACGATACAACCTATGACTCGTAGCGTGAGCTACGACTCGTAAGTTGGCTCGTACGGCCTATGCTTCAGCAAAATCTGCAACTTTTCTTCAAAATCATGCCAACCTAACTTTTCTGCAAGATTCACACAAAAACACATGAAAACACTAAAAAGTTGCTTTAAGAACTCATAAAATACCTTATCTGAGGCACCAAATGTGTTGTATTTTGACAGCATATCAGAAGCTCCTCACTCAACCTATACTGACCGAGATGAGAATGAAGGGCCGATAGGTGGATATATCAAAGACCACCAATTGCCAAATGCTTTTTAGACTGGTGTGTCTCCTACCCCTATATCCACCGCAGAATTTCACAACAGGGTGGGTAAGATGAGGGACCCCCTTGTTATGAGAGATCTTGAGTGACGAGACCCCTTGATGTGATGGGTGGCTAGGTATATTGCTGAGCAGGGTTCAGAATCTGCATGGATCACCACTTACTCGAAGTCTATTATCAAGGCTTCGCCCAATTTCGCTGCCAAATTTTGGTGGGAGGTTGGTTTTTCATGCATCGAGCCTACAATTACTGATAATACGTTGACGCTGGATCATACGGTTGTGGTTGCCAGCATTTTAGCTAGCAATGATATAGATTGGGCTCGCCTAATTACCGAGCAGATTCATGAGGCCGCATTGAAGAGGTCCACCATCATCCCATTCTCATGCTTGATATATAGGCTCTGTTTAGAGATGATGGTGGAGAGTTTGCACCAGCTGATTGAGGCCCAATATATATTGGACCCCATCCTGATCAAGGCTGAACAGAACCTAATGGCACTCTGGCAAGCACAGCCTCCACTTATGCCTGAGATGTTTGCCCCAGCACCACCACTTGAGGGTTCACAGACTACCAACGACACGGCTACTATTACTGAGGAGAGGCCCTCGTAGCTCAAGATAGATGAGGAGAGGGGGCCTTTTACTGTTGTCCCTCCACCACAGGCCACGATACCACAAGATACGCCTGCGGGCATGGTTTATGTGTCCACCGCATTTGTACAGGCCCTGGCCCAGAGATTATCTCACGCTGAATCGCAGTTGACTCAACTAGTTTCGCAGATCAGGTCATGGGTCTGCCAAGCCCTTTCTAACTTAGAGGGTCAAATGCTGGCATTCGCGGTCAGCACTACTCATCGTGGATGCCTATATTGACGTATTCAAGGAGAGGCTACAACAGAGCCTGCGCACATCACTACCATCAGACTTGACAGCCCTCCAGATGGAGATCCAGCGACTCCAGTCCGACATGACTGTAACTTTGTAGCACTGATTGCACTACCAGAGACTACACTCCCGGTGTCGGTGGTTGATCTTTTTACTCTTGAAGAGCCTTTCAATCTTCCCACAGGAAGAGACCCCATATGTACGATGACTCCGATGTATGATTCAAGGCGGGGATGAATGATCTCGCCCAAGTTACACCTCTTTTTAGAGGATAAAGCGGTCGATGTCAAGAAATAGAACCTAAGGTTAGGGTCGAACCCATAGGAAATTGTAGACTAAAGAAAAATTCACGAATAAGCCATCAAAGTATTTAACAAACTCAATTCCCTAAAGGGGGTTTTTGTAATAATCAATAAGAAAGTAAACTAAACTAATTATCACGAGAGACAATCAATAACTGAGAGCAACTAGGGTATTGTGTTCCCCATGATTCCCCAACTTAGTATCACTGGATAACCTAATTCTTGTCTAGCGTATAGCATGCATGATAGTAACTTATGTTCACCATGCCCTTTGGTCAAAGGTGAGAGGCAAATTTCACTATGCAACTTGGCACATCTCCATGGTGTGAAATACTAACCATTACCTATAAGTCCTAGTACAACCTCCCTTGGCCCAATTCAGTTGATTAGACGAGAACACATCAATCGAATCTTGTTAATCAATCTCCTTCTCTATTCATTACTACCTTGGTCCAGTCAGTAACACTAGGCAAGTTCTAATGTTGGCCATCACTAGAAAATATGCTAATGAAGAGAATTGGTTAATACATGCATATACCCAATCCAAGAACTGTAAACTATCCAGGTTTAGTTTGTTAGTTCTTCATGGGTCCCACAACCCTAGTTGTGGATTTAGCTACTCATGCTATGTGTAGATAAATAAATTATGAATTGAGAAAATATAATTAAACACTTACACAATTGAATTGAGCCCAAGAAAATCCAAGATTTATGAGAATCACAAGATTGAAAATCAAATTTACCCATAAGTATTTTCTCACAATTATTTCTCTCAAATATTGAGTTCTCCAAGTACAAACCCTGAAAACTCTAAATAATGACATCCTCCCCTAAAAAATAACCTAAAAGTACAATTTATAGTAATTATAATTAAGTCCTAATAAATTAGGAAAACTGGTCGGCAAACTCCACGAAAGCTCTTTATGACTCATAGTGTGATTTACGGCTCATAGTCAGTCATAATCAGCTACTGGAATTTTAAACTTCTCTTCTATGATACAACTTCACGACTCATAAATTGATATATGACTCGTACTACATGGTCGTAGACTTCAACTTCATCAACTTGTCCCTCTTTGGAAATCTTCATGAAACCTATCTATACGACTCATAGAATGCTCCACAACTCATACGCATATGTCATTAAGCTAATCTTCAAAATCATCCCTCACTGGGATTTGTCACAGGACCACTTCTACGACCCATAAAATGGTCTAGGATCTGTAGAGGGTCCTCTAAATCATCAAAAACAAACAACTTCTGCAATTTTTCCCCAAATCACGGCCAACCTATAATCCTGCAAATCTAAACATAAAACACATAAAATCCACAAATATCACATTGAGAACACACAAAATCCTAATTTTTAAGCATCAAAAGTTTTGTGTTTTGACAACACATCAACACCTTCAACTTAAAATTGTTGTTAGTCCTCAAGCGATGACTCAATCTATATGGACAACATACTAACACAAATACCTTAACTTAATGGCATATATCACATACAATTCAAATTGAAATATCCACATGAACTTTTCAAAATAGGATCAGATAGCTGATTTGCAAACAAATGCAAACTGTTGCATGTGATAACACAACTATGACAAGAAAGGGGCTATCAACAGTCCACAATCACAGAACAAGTCAAATGTTAACAAGGCAATACAAGTGCCCTCACAGAAAGAAGTCTCATATTTGACACTCAATGAAGATTTTATGTTTGACCATGGGACTGTGCAAAAATACTCACTTTGACAAAAGATATTCATGCATAATGACTAATAGCATAGGCTTGCCCCTATACTAATTTCACGCCCCAAGTTCCATTAGGGCAGACTGGCACCTGTTGCCGATAAGGCCCGGGAGAACCAACTTGTATCTATGCGCTTCCTATACATGTTATAAGGGGTTTCTATGTTTGACATGCCTTTAAGAAGATAAATAGTGATAACAAGCCAAAAAGGAAATGCATATGACTAGGCCATTGGGGCCACGGTGTCTAAAGTACGAGACATGACTACACTTTGGTTTACATAGTCTACAAAGCCTCTAAATAAAGAAGAACATCTGATAAGGGTCAGGACAGGCCCCGCCTAAACAAACTGTACAATATAAATATTTAAGTTCTAGACATGCACAAAGCCCCGAAGCAACCTAGAGCTTGGTAACAGCAGCTGAATGTCATATACTCCTATTGGGAGACCTACTAGCACCTGTACCTGCAGCATGAAATGCAGGTCCCCCATAAGGGACGTCAGTATGAGATAATGTACTGAGTAT
>JAPFFP010042058.1:0-14519 GCA_026153255.1 Solanum medicagineum | reverse complement strand
TATATATGTATGTTATGTTTTGGTATGTTCGTCTTTTCTTTGTGTTGTTACTTTGAGGACAAAGTATCCTAGTTTTGTGAGGTGGTGAAAGTTATGGATTAAGGTTAAGTTTGAGTAGCCTCAAATCCATAACTTTCCCTATTTTTGATCCTAAGGTTTTCTTGTCGTGCTTCTCTTTTCTTTTGGATGTTTATTTTTCAGTTGAATTGGCACGTTTAGGTAGTGTAGATAATGGGTAAATTCATAGTAGTAATTGTCTATTGGCATGTACATTATTGTTAGAGTTGTTTTCAATGTTTTGATCAAAAATTAGGTACCCCCAAAATTTTTTGAGGTTGTGAGTATTGATGCATCCATACATTTTTGAGTATCTGGCTATGTTTGTTCTGATCTTGTGAATGTAAGTTGAGTCTGAAAGCATGACCTGTGAGTCTATAGTTGATTGTGGATTCAATTGCCATGTGTGCTATGAGCTTATTTTGTTGAATTCATGCATCTTGTATGGACCCAGAACCTGCCTTGTTACTCTAACAGTTGGTTTGGTGATGTGGTGGATATAGAAAGGATATTAGGCCTTTGTTTTTTGAGTGAAACCATTATTCGCCTAAAATAACCCACCAGTTAAGTGAGAGAATCCCTTTTTCCAATTTTTTGAGCTTATCATGTACTCATTCTTTCTTCATACCTTGATAGCGTAACCTTTTCTGATGAAATACCTTGATATTGGCCCTGGTCTATCCTTGAACATGTGAACCTTGATTGAGGCCAAAGGCCAGAGTTTAGGGTGGCTGCAGTTGGTGGCCCTGGTTTGAGGCATAGATATTGTGTACTTCACCTGAGGCTAAAACCTTAAGTGAGGGTGGCCTTTATTGTGGTAAAGTAAATTTGATAAGGTGGTTAGCTGGGAAATCAAGAAAGAAATTAAAACGCATGAACCAAGTGAAGAAAAAGAAGAAAAGTGCCTTTAATTGAGAAAAAAAAAGTAGCAAAAAGAAAAAAGGAAATGAGGCACAACTTTTTGAAAGCACTTGAGAAAATTTCAAAGCAAGTGAACAAGGGGGGATTGATGAAAAAAGGGTTGGATATGAAAGAAAAAGTGTTGGTAAACATGACTCAAGGATAGCCTTCAGTCACTACTTTCCCAAAATGTTGTACCGCAGCACCTTGAGCCTATGTTACAAGCCTTTAGGTCCTAAAGTGGTCCAACTCCACTCTATCACCAAGCCATAAGATGAGTAAAGAGGAAAGCCTATGGTGTTAGTGAACATGCATTGAATTTCAATTGTGAGAGTGAGAATGCTTCCTCAGTCCCTGAATTCTAAAAGCTTTTGGGTGAGTATGAGGGACTTTTTTCCAGTGAGGGCATTGACACTGCTTGAGTAGCATATGACAATACCAATGATTGTGGATGGTTGATGCTCCTTTGCTTGTCAAAGTCTTATTGTCAGGTCTCTCATGATGTTCTTGTTTGCTCAACAACTTGGCAACCCTATTTTTAAAGTAGTAGTTGGGTACCTGAACTAAATGAGCTCTTGTATATGCCATTGATATAGCTGCTACATATTTCTCTATCTGCATAGATTGAGTCATCTCTTAAGGACTCAATTCTAAGTTGAGTGTGTTGATGTGCTATCAAAGTATAACATATTTGGTGCCTAAACAAGGGTTCTTGTGAGTTCTTAAAACGGTTTTTTAGTGTTTTGATGTCTTTTTGTGTTAATCTTGCAGAAAAGTTAGGTTGGCATGATTTTAAAGAAAAGTTGCGGATTTTGCTGAAGCATACACCATACGAGCCCTCCTATGAGCCCAACCTACAAGTCATAAGACACACTAAGACTCGTGTAGGAGGATCCGTAGCAAGAATCAGAAAGCCAAAATGTTGGACAAAACCTAAAGACCTACACTATGAGACCAACATACGAGTCATAGCTCGAGTAACGACTCGTACCTATAGGTTGTGCCAGTTCAGTCCAAGATGTTAAGAACCTGATACGAGACCCCGACTATGACTCATAGGCTAACCTACGAGTCGTAACTATGAAATTTATCAGATGTCAGTTTTGTTTTCTGCATAATTCCTAGGGTCATTTTGTAAATACTATAAATAGTTTAAGTTAGGTTTTTGAGAGAGAGTTCGAACAACAGACATTTTTGTATTATATTTTGAAGCTTTTCTTAGGTTTGTAGAGTAGATTATTGTTCTCTTTGGGAAACCCATTTCGGGGATTGCAAATCTTGCTTTATACTCATTATAAATCAATCAAGTTTGTGGGTTTGCAACTTGTGGTGCCTTTCTCCTTCATTTTTTTTGGTGAAACTCTCAACTATGTCTATTATGTGCATTTTTGTGTGTCTTATCTTAGCCATGAGCAGCTAAACATTCACAACATGGTGGTGTGGGAACCATGGGTAGTTGACTTGAGATGGACTAAGTTTTGTGCATGTCTATGATTGGGGTTTTTGCATGTATTGTTTATTTCCCTTAATGACTAATGTTGTTTGGTGGTGGTCAATACAAAACCCTACCTACTATCACGATTCCGACCAAGGTAGTGAAGAATAGGAAAAGGGAAGTATATGAAAGGATTCGGTTGTTGTTTTCTCATCTAATCGACCAAACCTGATCAAGGGGAGGTTGACTGGGACAATAGGTAACAGTTAGTTGGGACACCATGGTAGTCGACCAAACGCCATGGTGAAATTCGACATTCACCTTTACAGGAGGTCTGGAAGAATCTAAGTTACTGTCCTGCATGCGATCCACGAACCATAGTTATGTTATCTAGGGTAATTGAGTCAATGAGCCATGGGTAACACAATTCCCAAGTTGTCCCCAAAATTGAGTGTTTTCCTGAATTTTAATTACTGTTTATTTTATGTTGTCTTTGAATCACAACAACCCCCCATCTAAAGATTGTAGTTATAGATACTAGGAATGATTGGGAGTGAAATCTTATAGTTAAGCCTTGTATTCTCTGTGGATTTGACCCTAAACTCGGTTAGGTTAATTACTGATAACGATTGCTTTCTTATTGGAGCGTGATCATCACTACTAGGTCAGTACTACCAATTGAGGGGTAGATACCTCAATCAACTTCCAAGGGGGAGCTAGGACTTGGATTCCAAGTATTAGATGTTTGGTCTATGATGATGGTCTCTTCCTACACAAGTACTCTATTTTATATAAGCATGTTTTAATCCAAGCATTGATTGTGCATGCCACTTACTAATATACTATCTCTTGCTTATGTATATGCATTTTGATTATATTTCTTATCTCTTGTTGCATTGTATTCTACATACTTAGTACTTTTAAACGTTCTAGTGCATACTCTATGCCTACATGATGTTACCATGTAGGAATCAGAGCCCCTCGCGATCATCCTCTTCATGGCTAGTTGACTACTTTGAAGAAAGGCTATTGGTGAGTCCTTAAGTTCGGGGACACTAGCTTTGCACTCTTACTTTTTCTATTTCCTTAAGCTGCACTTTGATACTAAAAGGTTGAGCCCGGAAAGTTGTCTTCGCCCCCGCCCAATCTATGCTAGAGGTGTTGTTGGACAAGTTATGTAACCATGGTTTGAGCTTTGACTCTTTTGATGATTTATGCTATTAAAGACTTCCCTTAGTCCTTTTATCCTTGTTTATGCTCTCTTATTGTTTGTTACTTTGCTTCTATGATCAAGGATGTGTAAATGATATGCTAAAGGCTTGTTTGGGGTACCTTTGGGTTCCCATTCGCCGTGTCATGTCTAGTCCCTAGGCTTGGGTCGTAACAAATGACTTCCAAAGATGAGAGGTTAACTAAACTCCACGATCCTATATGATAGACAATGGAACTCCATATAATCTCACCAGCTCCTGGATATATAATCTAGCATAGTCTGCGACACTAAAAGTTTTCTTGACTGGTATAAAGCGAGCTGACTTCGTCATTCTTTCCACTATTACCCATATGTAGTCAAAATGCCTTTTGGTTTTAGGAAATCCAATCACAAAATCTATATTGATCTCTTCCCATTTCCAAGTAGGATTTGAATGCCATGAGCTAGGATACCCGACCTTTGATGTTCAACGTTGGCTTGTTAGCAATTGGAGCAGTCAAAACAAACTTTGCTTTATCCTTCCGCATTTCGTTCCACCACTACACTTCTCTCAAATTCTTTACATCTTAGTGGAAATGGGATGAATTGTGAGCTTCTTTCAAACTTCTCATTCAATCAATATCTGGCAGATACAACTTTCTTTGGTAATGAAGTACAACATCTCCCCCTTATGAGAAGACCTATTTCTTTCCTTTACCAAGGCCTTCAATTCAAGCAAGGTAGGGTCATGATTTTGCATAGATTTTACATCGTTAATCAATGAAAACTTAGAGCCATTCAATTCCACCATACTACCATTGTTTGCATCACTCAATTTCACTCCCAACCTAGCCAAACTATAAACGTCTCTT
Source organism: Solanum medicagineum (assembly GCA_026153255.1). Taxonomy (NCBI): domain Eukaryota; kingdom Viridiplantae; phylum Streptophyta; class Magnoliopsida; order Solanales; family Solanaceae; genus Solanum; species Solanum medicagineum. Next base: position 10,063 of record JAPFFP010042058.1, on the reverse strand, counting down.
GCCAACTCCTTTTCTCAACCATCTTCTAAATGTGACACACTACCCACGGACACCCTACTAAGTGTGTTGGCTACCATACTTCAAACTCATGTCATAATTTTGAGAAGCTCTCGCAATCTCCTTTGCCTTAGGTTGACGTCCCTTTGGGTGTATACATGTTGGAGGCTCTTATGATCTGTGAAGACATCAACATGAATCCCATACAAATAATGATGCCATGTTTTCAATGCATACACCATAGTTGTAAGTTCAAGATCATGTATCGAATAGTTATTTTATGCACCTTCAATTGCCTTGAATCATAGGCAACCACCTTACAATGTTGCATCAACAGACTACCCAAACTAATCTATGAGGCATCACAATATATGAATATATTAGTTCCCTCTTGCAAGGTCAAAATTGGGGCCAAAGTCAATTGAAAGGTTTGGAAACTTTTTCCACACTCATTCGTCCATATGAACTTTACTCTCTTTTGAGTCAACATAGTCAAAGGTGACAAAAGGGAGGAGAAACCTTCAACAAAGCTTCTATAGTACCCGGCTAGGCCCAAGAAACTCTTGGTGTTCGAGGGAGTCAATAGCCTAGGCTAATTCCTCACTACTTCCATCTTCGTAGAATAAACTTTCATACCATCACCCGACATGACATGTCCAAGGAAAACAACTTCCTTTAACCAAAACTCACATTTGCTAGAATTAGAAAATAATCTTTTTTCTCTCAACACTTGCAACACTACCCTTAAATGCTCCATGTGCTCCTCTTCACTTAGATCAAGATATCATTAGTAAACACCACCATGAACATGTCAAGCTAGTGTTTGATACCCTATTCATAAGATCCATAAATATTGTCGGTGCATTAGTTAGACAAATGAAATCACCACAAACTTGAAGTACCCATACTTTGTTCAGAAAGTCATTTTGGGGATGTCACTCTCCCTTACCATTAGTTGGTGACATCCAGATAGCAAGTTAATTTTGGAAAAGTACATGGCTCCTTATAATTGATTAAATAAGTCTTCTATCCTTGGGAGTAAATACTTATTCTTGAACGTAACCTTGTTAAGTTGATGGTATTCTATGCACACTAAGAGTGACCTATCTTTGTTTCTCACAAACAATAGTCGGGCGCCCTATGAAGACCTACTTGGCCTAATGAATCCCTTCTCGAATAGATCCTTCAATTACTCTTTTAGTTTCTTTAACTCAGATGGCGCCATTTTATAAGGAGGTATGAAGATAGGTTGAGTATTAGGCAAGAGGTCTATACAAAAATCTATTTCCTTTTAATGAGGAACACTGGGTAACTCTTTTAAAAAGACATTGGGAAACTCATTCACAAGAATAACCCACTAAAGAGAGGGAACTTCAGAGGTAACATCTCTAACCCTCATTACATGATAAATCTAACCCTTGGAAATCATTTTACAGTCTTTATGATAAGACACGAACCAACTTGTACATGAAGAACTACTACCCTTCCACTCAAAAATAGACTTTTTTGGGAATTGGAACCTATCCCTATGAGTTTGACAATCTATAGAAGCATAGGAAGTGTGACAACAATCAATTACAAGTATTATATCAAAATCAACCAAGAAAGCTCTATCAACTAATAAGGGATGACTTTGTGCAAAATAGACATGGGAAAACCCTTATAGACTATTTGTGCAACAATGGACTCTCCTACAGAAGTACAAACTTCAAAAGGCTCATTCAGGACTTCGGGGCATACATGTAATCTATTTTCAAGAAATGGAGTTACAAAGGATAAATTCTCTGCTAGATCTAACAATGTATATCTATCAAAATCATAAAATTTGTAACATATCGATAACCACGTCTGGAGTCTCTTCCACATTTTGGAGGGTATGCAAGGCATAGAACCTATTAGTCCTTAGAGCACCTTGAACTTGTCCACCTTGTCCTTGAGGCCTAACACCATCACTTCTATAATCCTTAGCATGATAACCGGGCTTGCCACATTAAAAGCATGCAATAGAGCCGGCTAGACGCTACCTTTGTGGAGCCTTCCACACTTGGAAAAAATAGGAGATTGTGATTTGGGATTATCCCCCTTGTCTTTGTTGAATTGGGGAGGAGAAGTGTTTAAACCTTGGTTTATTTTCTTTTAGCCACCACTCCTATTGTGAGAGAATCCACCACCATCTATTTCATCCCCTTTGGACTTTCTTGCATGCTCCTTCAATATCTCTTCTTCAATTTTCTCCGCATCTGTCATTAAGTGAGAAATTTCCATCTTATTCACAAGCATTGCAGTCTTGCACTCCTTGGATACCAAATCCAAAATCCCGAAGATGAATTTGCTCATTCTAGCTAGTGGCTCCACCATCATGAACGATGCATATTTAGAAAGATTTATAAATTTGAGGGAGTATTCTCTCACGCCAATATACCCTTGCTTCAAGTTTATGAACTTTTGCACCTTTGCATCCCTTAGCCCAATCGGAAAAACTGATCAAAGAATGCACCTTTCAACTCCTCCACTCTATTTGGCCTGCTTCCTCAACCTTTTCCATGACCCACTGATCATGCCAAACATTTTCCACACCTTTGAGTTTATTCGCCATTAGCATGCCTTTTCTTTCGACGGTACTCCCATGACAGCCACAACCCCATATGCTTCATAAATGAACTCCACTCAGGTCTTTATCAACCTTGGAAATATGAAATTTTGGCAGATTCATTCTCACAATATCCTAGTCCCTTGTTGCTGGTTTTGGGTGGCTGTTGACTGTAGGATCTCACTAATGTAGCACCCTATAGCACCATAGATTATGGTTCTCCAGTGGCAAGATTTTTATATTATGTAGTTTAGGCGTTGAGGATCTTAGGGAGGAAGTGCAACCTCTCGGTTGGCTTGGTCATCCATGACTTGGTCCAACATTGCAAAGACAGCTAGAATTCCACATGTATGACTCCTTCCTCTTGTCGCACGGAAGGGACTTGATCTTTGTTAACCTCTCTAGGTAACATGCTCTTCTTGATGACATGATTAAGAAATGTCAAAAGTGAACATAATCAGACAAAGGAAAAATCTTAGACAACTCTAAAGGCACGACATAATTTATGAAGAAGGGAAAGTTTCCTAAATGCCCCATAAGCTCGTATTCATGATTGTAGCGCACTTCACTATAGTGAACAAGACTCTACTCGATGAAGTATGTTGGATATTCGAAGAACATTTCAAACCACGTGCTCTAATACCAAGTTTTTATGACCTAAGCCTAGGGCGTGGTCATAACATGGCGAATGAGGAGCCCAAAGGTACCTCACCTGTCACGGCTCGATCCTAGGGTCTAGGAGTGACATGGGGAATGGATACATCATAACATACATCATAAAATAACCAACATCATAATATCCATAATCAATAGATAGCCATAACCAAAATTTCCAAATAGTATAACATAACATACGTTCGTACAAGAGTCTACATGTTGTTTAGCGATGCCTTTAAATCATGGAATAGGACGGGGGCCAAGACATGTCCCAGGATCACCCTCAAAGTAAGTATAACATAAGTAGAAACAACATAAGGTAGATGGATGATGTCTTGTCCTTGGATGATAGGACTCACCGCAACAACTTTTGCGAATCCAAACTACCCGTCAAAAGGTGGATGGATATAGTATCCAGTACCTAGTTGTTAGGCAAAAAGTATGCATTAGTACGTGTGAATATACTAAGTATGCGGGTATGCAAAGCATACAAACTCGTTAAACCTGCATTCAATGATAAATGGCAAGAGCATACATAAACAAAGAAGTAAATAGGCAAAGAAGCGTAATATATCAATATGACATGAAATCCCTGATGCATGCAATGCATAATACTTCAATATAGAGGGGATGAGACCTCAACCGACATACAAGACCAAGCAAGCTATTACTTGGAATTTTGATGTTATCACTACATCGGATAAGAGGTGGTCTACTTGCCAAAGGTAAACCATACTTCTCATTATGGGCCTCCAATTTCAAAAAATTAACCTTCCTTACTATCCTCCATTTCGGATATGATTTTCATATAATATCATTTCAAAGTTGTAACCGCACCTTAGGGCCTTCCTTTTTGTGAGGGTTACCATATGAAATACCTATTCTAGCACATAGTTCAAGGTAAAGGAAGAGGACCGTTGGAGATAGCCATGACACCTCTAATCTCACTCGGTGCTAATTCATCATTCCACAAGAATACGTATATGTATATATGCTTTCAAAAGAGGTACAAGTCATTTCAAATCATTTCAATTCATAATCATTCGTATTTGGGCTAGAAAGTCATACCATATTTCGATTAATATTTTTATGAATAGGAATAGCCCATTCACATATATACAATATGTTGTAAACACCTAAAATGCTCAAAGAGAGATATCATAAACATTGATGTAATCACATTCTTGTCATAACCATATGTGAGCTTAACCAACCAATAATTTTCATCAACACCATATGTGAGCTTAACTCACCGAATAATTTTCATCAAAAACTAATGCTCATGTATGCATATGCCATGATTGATATGAGAATAGCATGGGCAATACAAGTTCAAACCTAAATGAACAATATAATATGAAATTCAAGTAAATCCATAAGTACATCCAGGTTTAAATCACAATTTAGATTACCCATGCTTTGATCAAACTTTAAAGGGACAATGCATATCCAAATCTTCGTAATATTCATGCGATTCAACATATTAGGGCTTTAATCACTTAAAGAAAACAATTAAACATAACTCATATCTTAATTGAATCAAATAAATAATAATCCAAAAGACCCATGTTTAAAGTAAGCTCAATTTTATAAAATCAGGTGTAAAAGAGTTCGGGGTCTTCATGGTTGAAAGGGACCATGAATCAATTCCACATACTAAGAAGAAGCAAGAAGAAATTGGTGAAGAAGAAGACCCTTTCCTTATGCTCCAAGCTATCCTTCTAGGCTCACTTGAGAAGAGTTCTTATGAGAGAGTTTGAATAATTCTAAGTGTTAAATTGAATTTGAATAGGAAAAGAAGAGTATACCTCTTTTGAGAGGTTTAGGATAGGTTAAAAAGTCACAAATAACCCTTAGGAATAGCTAAACTTAGAAGAACACCATTAATGAAATGAGAGTCAAAATGTTGCCATGGGTCCCGTATAGAGATCACATGGACCTCGTAGGGGTTACACGGACCGTGTGGCGTATCTTAAGGCGACACTTAGACAATTTTCCACTAAGGAAGTTCCAAGATAGTGATTCTATACTAGGAAAAATCTCACACCAATACCTATACGTGAGGCTTTACGATCCGTGAGGGGTCACACAGTTCGTATGAGGTTCATGTGAAGTGCCTTGGCAAAAATATGGTTTTCAAGGCCAAGGCTCCTCACACGAGCCACCACAAAGCCAGTGAAGCCTCACACAAGCTGTGTGGGGTTCATGTGGTGCAAGTCTTGATCTTAAACTCCAACTTAAGGCCAACATTCTAAACAAAAGGCCAAGGGCCACCTCAAGGCTCCTCCACACGCCCCGTGGTGATTCACACAACCCATGGAGGTGCCCATGAGGTGTCACCTTGGTAAAAAATGTTCCACAATAAAATTCCATGCACCATTAAGGACTTACAATGTCAGGGTCCTTACATCATCTTCCTCTTGGGAACATTCATCCCTGAATGTGCTAAAACAAGGCTTGAAAGGCTTTACTTGAACATGAATTAATCAAAACAAGGACACAATGCATATTTCATCACTTGAAAATCATAACGTCATCAAAACTCATACTAAAACATTTTAAGTCACTCAGAACATTTTTAAATCATTTTCATGCATATATATATATGCATGTCATGCCATGAAACACAAGAGAGAAATAATTAGGACCATGATAGGAAGAACTAATACCATAGGGTTGAGAAGATTGGAAAATATAACGATATCTTTTCATCATGTCCAACTCCGCCTCCCATGTAGCACTATCCATATGTTGAATCCTCTAATGTAACCTAACCAAAGACACATCCTTGTTGCGAAGCCAATTTACTTGCCTATGAAAGATCTCAATCGGGACTTCCTAATAACACAAGTTCTCCTCCATATCAACACCTTCCAAAGGAACAATTTTACTAGGGTTACCAGTCAATTTCCTTTACAGAGACATATGGAAAACCAGGTGAATAGAAAACAAATCAAGAGGCAAATCCAATCTATCGGCCACATTCCCAAACCCCTTAAGGACTTTTCCATTTTTACAAAAATGCATTACACCCTTCATGGGCGAGACCTTCAAGTACACCCAATACCAACCTGAAACTCAAGATCCCTCTTCCTAACATCCGAACAAGACTTTTGGCGACTTTGATCCATTTTCAACCTCTCCCTAATCAATTTCATCTTCTCCACAGCCTCCAATACCAAATCTGGGATAATCAAAGCCATCTCTCCTAACTTAAACCACCCCACCGGAGATCTACATCTTCTACCATACAAAGCCTCAAATGGAGCAATAACAATGCTAGCATGAAAACTATTATTTTAAGCAAACTCGATAAGTTGTAGATGATCATCCCAATTACCCTTGAATTCCAAAACACAAGCCCTCAATAATTCCTCCAAAGTTTGAACTGACCTCTAGACTTATCCATCGATTTGAGGCTGAAAAGCGATACTTAACTTCACCTTGGTGCCATGTCATCTTTGAAATGATCTCCAAAAGTGAGAAGTAAATTGGAAGCCATGAAATAATGTGATAGACCTAGGCACACCATGTGATGTTGCCCAAGGTACACCTCATTTTTGAAGGCTAAAGCAGATGTTGTCAAGATATATAACCTAACCAAGGTTAGGGTCGATCCCACAATGAATATGCTAAACATAGAAGAATTTAAGCAATTCAGGTAGATTAACCTACTTATCTTCCCAAAGGGGGTTTTTGTAATAACTATGAAAGCAAACCTAAACTGAGAAAGGTGTGAAATCACTATGAAGAGTAACTAAGGTATTGTGTTCCCCATGAACCCCTAACTTGGTATTACCAGATAATCAAATTCTTTTCTATGTGTAGCCTGTAGAACGGTAAGTTAAGTTTACCAAACCCATTGATCTAGGCGAGAGGTAAATTTCACTACGTGATTTGATCCATCCTCATAGTGTGCATTACTAACTCTTACCTATTGTTCTAGTACAACCTCCCTTGGCCTACTTTGGTTGATTAGATGAGAAAAATCAATTGAATCCTGTTAATTAACCTCTTTCCTATTCATTACTACCTTGATCCAGTCAGTAACACTAGGTGATTTCTAACTTTGTCCCCGTTAACACACATTCAAACTGAAGAGAGTTAATTAATACATGCATGCATACTTTTCAAGAATTACGAATTATCCAGTTTTACATTGTTAGTTCTTCATATTTCTCACAACCCTAGTTGTGGATTTAACTACTCATTATCAGTGTAGATGCAAGAATCAAGAATGTGAATAGCATAATTGAGCACTTACACAATAAAATAAAGAACAATAAATCCATGTTCTTCACCAAGAATCATAGGATTGAATTAAAATCACAAAATAATATTTTACAACTTTTCTCTCAAGTGTTCTACTATTCAGTAATGTTCCCTCTCTCTTCTCTATGAAAATTAGCATAAAAACATATTTATAGTATTTAAAATACAAAACCAAAATGAATTAGGAGAACTAGGTCGCGGGTTGTATAAAGTTCTATAGCCTGTAGACGGGGCTTCATGGACTTCATCTATAATTCAGGGACAACTACGACACCCATCTACGGGCATAAAGTGTTACGGCCCTTCGGGGATTTCGTTTGATAACTTTTCAGCAGCTCCCCACTTTCTGATCCTCAGGGCATAATACCAAGTCTATGTCTCGTAAAATCATCTAAGGATCATCTGAATGTTCATAGACTCAACATTAGAAAATCATGCTTCACTGAAATTATGTATGATACCAACTCCATGTCTCGTAAAGGGTCTCGTAAAACCTCAACTTCTACAAAATCTGCATATTTAGCCCAAAAGTCAAGCCAACATTATAATCCTGCAAAACAAACATAACAATACACCAAATCTACTGACATTGCTATGAGAACACACAAAATTCTAAGTTTCAAGCATCAAAAGCATTGTATTTTGATAGCACATAAACACCGTCAACTCAAACTTATTGCTTGTCCCCAAGAGATAGACTCAATCTATATAAATAGTATAGTAACACAGTGTCCTCAATCCAATGGCATACATCCTATCAAACTCAAGTGCAGATATCCACACCATTTAAATGCAAATCGGATAACTGTCAAGCAAACCCATATAGGTCAGCATATGTGACAGTGCAACTATGACAAGTAAGGCAATTATCAATAAGCAATAATCGCTGAGTTAGTACAATGTCAACAATGTAGTACAAGTGCCCTCAGAGAAAGAAGTCCCATATCCCACCCATGGTATTTTCAGATTCAATGCTTGGGACTGTGCAAAATCAATCACTCTCACAAACGACATTAAAATACCATGCTCAATACCATATGCTTGCCCGGGTACTAATTACTATGACCTTCGATTACTTAGACTAGGATCAATTTAGGACTTTATTGTCTTGTAACATAGGCTCAAGGGGCTTTGGTCAGGTATTTTGGAATATAGTGACTAAAGGCCTCCTTGACAATGCATTTCCACACTTTTGCCCTACAAACACTGTCATATTTCACCTCATCCTCCCTTTTTTCCTATCTCAATCTTTTTTGGGCGCGTTCTTCTTAATTTTTTTAGCTTTTTGCTTGTTTTCACATTTTTTGTTTTTTTTTTTTTTAGCTTTTTGATTAGGCATCAATCCTTTTTCTTGCATCCAGAACACATTTTTATCCTATTTTCCATGTATCACTATCTTTTCCCCTAATTTTGGTTACCCTTACACCAGCCACTCTCAACTTAGGCTTTTAGCTTGAGTCGAGGTGCACAATATCAAAACTAGGAACCAAGGCCACTTTTGTTAACCACCCTCAACTTAGACTTTTTGCTTGAGTTAAGGTGCACAATGTTCAATGAAGGACCAGGGTCCATTTCAGGATTTTATATCTTACAAGGCTAGGAAACTTAGGTTTTTACAAAGAAAAGGGTCCATATAAGGCTCAAACATTAGGATCACGGGATACATTACATATTTGGTTGGTTATTTAGGCTAAGTGCATTATTATGAACAACGGCCTAAGATCCTATCTGAACCAACTAACCTACAGTCTAAGTCAGTGTAACAGGACAAGTTCTAATTGAAACTTAGTATATGAATTTAGAAAAGAAATCTCACACTCACATGACACTGATTACACTATCAATAAAGACTCTCATATCATGCTTTTCATCTTTTCATGATCACTTATCAGAACAAGCACTATCAACAATCAAATATACATGGTTGTTGTCAAGACTAACTAAAAAAATTTTGTGAGTATCATTTTTCACATAAAAACACAAACACCAACATATGCCATAGATATTAGTATTTCATGTTACTAATACTACCTACACATCCTAAAAATGCTGCTTCAGCAGAAACTAAATATCTATGGGGAAAAGAACATAGGCAAGAAAACTCCTAGGATTCAAAATTTGCGATACTCACAGGCCAAGATTACTCAAACCCCACTGAAGTGCATAACTACCCACACCCCTTCGAAAAGAGTTACATTGTCGTCAATGCACAAAAATAGAATATTAAGCACATAGATCAAAAAGAACATAACAGGGTGCCTAAGCACTGGTCTATGACTGAGTCTGACCACCCTCAACTTGGCGTTTGGCCTCCTCAGTGGTAAGAGCATGTCCGGAGGAGCCAACACCCCCACTGTATCAAGCTCACTAGCCTACCTCATCTCCTCATCCTGCCTTAATCGTATCTTGGCAAACTCTAGTCCTTACTCCTTTGTGTACACCGCCGGCAGTCTAGCTAGGTCTGGATCATCTAATTGAGGCCTCTTCCCGAGGGAAGTGTGTGATGGTTCCTCAGGAGAAGATAATTCCACCACTTGTCACAACACA
>JAPFFP010042057.1:0-14521 GCA_026153255.1 Solanum medicagineum | reverse complement strand
ATTATATCTCATCATGCCCCTTCACATATGGTCATGGTTCGTTTTTCATGGATGAACCAAATCAAAAATATTTTCAGTTCTTGGGAGGGGTGAAGCAGGATCATTAGCTATGGATTCAGACGAACTCAATAGTATTGTTTAGGAAACTAATTAAATATGTATGCATATTTAATCACAAACGTTGCAGCTAGGATGAGCTATGGTTTTGCTGGAAAGCTCAGAATACATAAAACTCTAATCCTAGCTCTACAACTGCTTTTTGTGTTATAGTGAAATTCAGATCAAGACCTCTTGCCTTCTCTCGTACCTTTCATCAATAGCATGACTATCTTATTTAAAAGCTTAATTTAGAGAGAGTATATGGTTTAATACTGATAATTATATAATATGCCTTATCATTAGTGTTTTCGAAATTTTTGTCAAAAAAATCTAATCTAATTGTTGTTTAATCTCAGGGATGAAGCACTTGTATTCATGAAAAAGACTGAGCTTGTGATCAGAAAACTAATGAAATCACTAATGAAAGGACTAAATGTGAAGGAAGTTGATGAAGATAGGGAATCACTTCTAATGGGTTCCAAAAGGATCAACCTTAACTACTATCCTAAGTGTCCAAACCCTGAACTTACTGTCGGGGTAGGACGTCACTCTGATGTCTCAACACTAACAATCTTGCTTCAAGACAGTATCGGAGGACTCTACGTGAAAAAACTAGGCGGTGACACTTGGCTTCCCGTCCCACCAATTGATGGATCGCTTGTGATTAACATCGGGGATGCACTTCAAATCCTAAGTAATGGTCGATACAAGAGTATCGAGCATCGTGTTATTGCTAATGGAGACGGCAACAGAGTTTCAGTTCCAATATTTGTGAACCCTAAGCCTAATGATGTTATTGGTCCTTTGCAAGAAGTGTTAGAAAGTGGTGAGAAGCCAGTTTATAAGCCAGTTCTTTACTCAGACTATGTCAAGCATTTCTTTAGGAAAGCTCATGATGGAAAGGACACTGTTGATTTTGCAAAGATATGATACTTCATTGTATCAAGTGAAAAAGCATGCATAATGAAAAGAAGATGTTAGACATGCAGCATTGGTAACTCTTCGATGAATAATTGTCCTGCTTTATGATAATAGAATAGTAGTTTTCGCAAAAGAAAAAAGAAACTCTTGTATTGAATAAATCTCATTTTATATACGACTATGTTTGATTGGATAGAAACTTCTAGAAATAATGACTTTGGATACATAAATATAACGAAGGTTACTAAAATCATCCTTATTATATATTATTAAAGGAAAGGTGGAAGAGATTCACAACATCATTTCTTGTCATTCCTTTAAGAAAATCCATTTATATTCTCAAAGTAGTCCAAACAAATAATCTATCATATATGTGTGTATATTACTAAAGTGGGAGCAAAAAAAGTTTGAAAGTTGAAATATCAAAATAATCATATAAGGTTAGATTATTACAATAATACCACTATATATATATATATATAATCATACATATTAATTTTTTTTAGTTTCAACATTAAATATTTCCAAACCTTGAAAGATAGGCTTGTTTCGGCTCCTATCTTGTCTCTGCCGGAAGGGTTGAAAGGGTTTGTTGTGTATTGTGATGCCTCCCTGATTGGTTTGGGTTGTGTTTTGATGCAAAAGGGTAAGGTAATAGCCTATGCTTTTAGACAACTCAAGGTGCATGAAAAGAATTATCCTACCCATGATCTTGAAGGCCGCTGTGGTTTTTGCTTTGAAAATTTGGCGTCATTATTTGTACAGAGTGCCTGTTGATGTGTTTACCGATCATAAGAGTCCCTAATTTATGTTCACTCAAAAAGATCTCAACTTGAGACAAAGAAGTTGGTTAGAATTTCGTAAAGATTATGATATGAATGTGCATTATAACCCTGGTAAGGCTAATGTTGTGGTCGATTCTTTGAGTAGGATGTCTATGGGTAGTCTAACTCATATTGATGATAGGGACAAATAGGTGGCTAGGGAGGTTCATCGGTTGGCTAGATTGGGGGGTGAGGTTGGAAGAGGTTGATAATGGTGGAATAGTGGTGGTTGATGGTTCAAAATCATCCTTGGTTGATGAGGTAAAACCAAAACCAGATCTTGACTCCTCCTTATTAGAATTAAAGTCCTTAGTGAGAGATGGCAAGGCGGAGGTTTTCTCCCAAGGGGGAGATGGTGCCTCAGGTACCAAGGTAGGTTGTGTGCCTAGTGTTGATGGCTTGAGAGAGAAAATTCTTGATGAGGTTCATAATTCTTCCGATTCTATTCACCCCGATTCTACCAAGATGTATAGAGATTTGAGGGATGTGTTTTGATGGGGGAGGTATGAAGAAAGACATTGCCGAATTTGTATCCAGTTGTCATAGTTGCCAATAAGTTAAAGCTGAACACCAAAGGCCGGGTGGCCTAACCCAAGACATAGAGATTCCTACTTGGAAGTGGAAGGAAATTAACATGTATTTTGTGGTTGGGTTGCCTAATACTAGAAAGAGATTTGATTCTATTTGGGTTGTGGTTGATAGAATGACAAAGTCGGCTCATTTCCTACTGGTTAATACTACTTATAGTGCCAAAGATTATACTATGTTGTACATTTATGAGTTGGTTAGATTGCATGGGGTGCTTTTGTCTATCATATTGGATCATAGTGCTTAATTCACTTCTCACTTTTGGAGATCCTTCCAAAGAGGATTTGGTACCAAGGTAAAGCTTAGTACGACCTTTCACCCTCAAACGGATGGCCAAGCCGAGAGAACTATCCAAACTCTAAAGGATATGCTTAGAGCTTGTGTATTGGAGTTTAAGGATAGTTGGGATGATCATCTTCCATTGATTGAGTTTGCCTATAATAATGGCTATCATTCTAGCATTGGTATGACTTCTTTTGAGGCCCTCTATGGTAGCATTGTAGGTCACCGGTTGTAGGTCTCTTGGTAATACACTCCTTTCATCATCATAAAGTCACTTAAATCATTGGTCATGCAATGGATCATCAATAGCTGAAGAATGAAAAATCAAACATTTTATCAAACATTTGGCGGGTGTGTAATGCTAGTGTAAAACGATGCAATTCAAGAGTGAATTCATGCAACAAAACTTGATGTAAATCAATCCATCAACACTTGATAATTCTCTCATACAATATACATTGAAATGCTTCATCATATCTCAAAATAGTTGATAGATTTATAGCTCAAAGCATGTTTAAATAGTCACACTTTTATGAAACCCCAACATAGTTCATAGTCAAATTCATAATATGTAAGACCCATAAGTAAATCAACTTAGAAACATACAATTTATGTAAAAAGGAAGGTTGGGCACCATGGGTGAAAGGACCCAATGGTTGAAACCCAAATACCTCAACATTGGAGAAATCTTTGATGAAGATTTGATTGAGAACTTAAAGCTTGAGTGAATTCCTTAGATCTGGAATAAGATTGGGATACTAGACTTTTGGGTGAAATATTTGCCTTAGTGTTATAGAAGGTTTTGGGGAATGTCTTGTATGATATGGGGTTGAAAATGAGTAAGTATAGGTGTTTTTACGCATGGAAAGACTTAGGCACAAGACCCCAAGGCCTTAGGCCGAATTAAAAAAAGTTGGCGACAAAAGTACATTAGTCCGCGCCCTGGCGGCGTCGCGCCATGGGCGCGGACCCTTAGTGTTTTGGCAAAAATTTAGAAAACTAAATTTTTCTACGGTTGCTCTAAAATTGGGGTTAGACCCATTCGCCACTCAATTTTGCCCCCGAACAAGAATACAAAGTTAGATTTTTGATATCATGTACGGGTTTAGAGATGCATGGAGCTTGCGATTATGGGCATTTTCGAGGCACATTTTCGGCATTTTTGGGTCATTTCAATATCTCCCCCCTGGGAATATTCATCCCTGAATGTCAAAGAAACGTATATAGGAGAATTAAACAAGACGATTTTAGCCCACACAAGAATGCAACAATGCACCTAAACATCATTTCAAAAATCTCAACGTAAGTGTCAAAATCACCATGAACGTATCAATTTAAACATGAATGTATGCAAATGAAATGAGGGCTGAAACTTAAGACTTGAAATCACATAGGAGACTTAGATTAGTACTTTAGGCTTGAGTAGAATGGAAGAGATAGGGATATTGCTTTTGCATGCTCGCTTTGGCTCCTCATGTGGCACTTTCAATTTGTTAATTGCTTCAAAAGACCTTAACGGAAACTACATCCTTGTTGCTTAACCTCTTAACGAGTCTATCCAAAATTTTCACCGGAACCTCTTTATAAGTCAAGTCGTCTTCAACAACATCCGCATCATCCAATGGAACAATAGCATTTGGGTCACCCATACACTTCCTCAAAATCGATACATAGAAGACCGAATGAACTAAGTCCGTTTCACTAGGCAACTCCAACTCATAGGCCACCCTGCCAATCTTCCTCAACACCCTATAAGGACCCAATCTTGGACTCAATTTACCTTTTTATCAAAACGAACAACACCCTTCATGGGTGTAACATTCAAATAGATCCAATCACCAACCTTAAATGCGATCCCTTCAGCTCACATTAGCATAGGACTTTTGACGACTTTGGGCTATTTTCAACCTTTGTCTAATCAACCTCACTTTATCTAAGGCTTCCATCACCAAATCCGGACCTAATAAGGTCATCTCTCCCACTTGAGACCACCCAACCGGTGATCTACAACATCTACCATAAAGGGCCTCATCTAAAATCAACCTCTTCAAGTCATAAACATTAGGCACACACAATCTACCTTGGCACTTAAGGGCACCATCTCCCCCTTGGGAGAAAACCTTCACCTTACCATCTCTCACTAAGGCCTTCAACTCTAACAAGGCTAGGTCAAGATCTTGTTTTTCCTTTACCTCCTCAACCAATGAAGATTTAGAACCATCCACTACCACTTCACCACCATTGTCAACCTCCTCCAACCTAACCCCCAATCTAGCCAACTGATGGACCTCTCTAGCCACCTTCTTGCCACCATCATCAATATGAGCTAGGCTACCCATAGACACCCCACTCAAAGCATCGACCACAACATTAGCCTTACCGGGATGATAATGCACACTCATATCATGATCCTTAAGGAGTTCTAACCATCTTCTTTGTTTCAAGTTGAGATCCTTTGAGTGAACACATATTGGAGACTCTTATGATTAGTAAACATATCAACATGCACCCCATACAAGTAATGACGCCAAATTTCCAAGGCAATACCACGACGACCAATTCAAGATCATAGGTAGGATAATTCTTTTCATGTACCTTAAATTGTCTAGAAGCATAGGTTATCACCTTACCAGTTTGCATCAATACACAACCCAAACCAATTCTTAAGGCATCAAAATACACCACAAACCCTTCTAACCCCTTCTGGTAGAGACAAGATAGGAGCAGAGACAAGCTTATGGAAACTCCTTTCACACCCATTGGTCCACGTAAATTTAGCCTTCTTTTGAGTCAACTTAGTCATAGGAGAAGAAATCGAAGAGAACCCATTCACAAACCTCCAGTAATGACTAGCTAAGCCCTAGAAGCTCCTAATATCTGATGGAGTCAAAGGTCTAGGCCAATTTCTAACCACTTCTGTCTTTTTAGGATCCACCTTAATACCATCCCTCGACACTACATGACCTAGAAAGGCAACCTCTTGCAACCAAAACTCACATCTCTCATACTTAGCATGCAACTTTTCTTCCCTCAATCTTTGTAGCACCACCCTCAAATGACTAACATATTCCTCCTTACTATGGGAATAGATCGATCATCAATGAAAACCACCACAAACAAATGAATGTAGGGTTTAAGGACCCTATTCATAAGATCCATAAAGATAGCCAGTGCATTGGTCAACCCAAAAGACATAACCACAAAATCACAATGCCCATACCTAGTTTGGAAGGCCTTCTTGGGAATATCACACTCTGTCACTTTCACTTGATGATACCTGGATCGAAGATCAATCTTAGAGAAGTGACTAGCCCGTTGAAGTTGGTCAAATAGATCATCAATCCTTGTATGGGATATTACTATTTATGGGCACCCTAATAAGTTGTCGGTAATCAATACACATTCCAAGGGAACCATCCTCCTTTTATATAACAATATCGGGAAGCTCACTAGGAAAGACATCAAGGAACTTATTAACCACCGTAACCAACTCTATAGGAAAGAGTTTGGACTCAACGTCCCTAACCCCTCACGAGATGACAGAGACTTCCCTTAGAAATCAACTTGTGTGATTGAATACAAGAAATGTATCTACCCTTGACCACCACATCATGACTCTCCCACTCATGAACAGGCACGTGAGTGAATCAAAATCTAACTCTATGGGTCCTACAAATAAAGGAGACATAATATGCATGCAACTAATCCACCTCAAGTATGACATCAAAATCCACCATATCTAATTCAACATAGTCATAAGACAAGATCTATGCAATATGACCATGGAACAATTCCTATGGACCCTCCTAGCTACAATAAACCCACCAATGGGATAGACACCAAACGTTCACACAACAACTCGGGCACACATGAAGCCTACTAGCAATAAAAGGAATGATGAAAGAAATAGTGGTACCTAGTCCCATCAGTGCATACACAATAAAGTCAAAGGAAATTTCAATATACCAGCAGCAACATCGGGCGCCTCATTTCCTCTTTGCCTCCCTTGAAGAGCATACAATTTATTGTGCCATAGGGCACCACCTTGATGACCTTCCCTTCCTCCTTGGCCTGCAATAGTACCTTGACCTTGAGGACCATCACCCCTACCTTTGGGTTGAGCATGAGGACAACCCTAACTTTGTGCCTATATCCACCATAACCAAAGCAAGAATTAGATTTCCTCAAACCTGGCCACCATGGCCTTTCTTACACTTTTGGAACCTAGGCTTTGCCACTTCCCCATCACCTCTTTGAGCCTCTTAATCAACATGGCCACCTTGTGCTTGAAGTTGACATATTTACACCTTTTTTGAGCATATGGACAATCAACAATCTTGTGGCCCATCTCACCACACTAATGGCATGCACCTGTGTTCGTCAAACATATGCCATCATGTTTCTTCCCACACCTTGGGCATCTAGGATGAGTCGCTCCACCATTGCCCCCGGGCTTGGCATATGGATGCCTACCTCCAATTCGGGCTCTCTTGGCCTTTCCCTTTCCACTATTACCATTTGAAGTCTCAAGGGTGCCTGCTGATTGGTTGAGTTGGGTGGTCACGGCCTTGGCTAACACCCACAGGGCATTGTGAACCTCCACATTCGATATATTGCAATCCTGAGTAGCCTAAGATATATTCTGAAATGAAACGGTTTGGAATTAGTAATAATCCCTAGTGGACCTAGCTCTACTGCACGACATAGATCATGAAAAAGTGAAACATTTCCTAAAACGCCTCATAGCCTATTACTCATAGTCGTGGCGTTCTTCACAACCATGAATAAGACTCTATTTGATGCTAGGTGTTGGATATCAAAGACTATTAACAACCTGGCTATGATACAAAGTTTGTCATTACCCAAGCCTAGGGACTAGATGTGGAATGGCGAATGGGGAACCCAAAGGGACCACAAAAGAGCCTCTTAACTTATCATTACACATCCTTGGTTGTGGAAACAATTAAATAATAATAAGAAAACAGAAATAAGGGAAAGGGACTAAGGGAGTCTTTCATAGCTCAAAACATACAAGAATCAAGAGAGTCAAAGCTCATAACATCATTACATAACTTGTCCAATGACACCTCTAAACTTAGAATTTAGCGACACCAAGACAACTTTCCGAGCTCACCCTCATAATCAAAAGCGTACAATAAGATAGAAAGAGTCTTTGCATAAGATAAGATCAAAAGCTATCGTCCTCGGAGTTGAGGACTTATCAAACTTGCTTTGAGAAGATAGTACTAGCCACATGGAGGGAGATGATCAAGTAGAGCTGCGGTTCCAACATGGTAACATCATGTAGCCATAGAGTATGTGTTAGTACATTTGAATGTACTAAGTATGTAGGATGCAATGCAATAAGAGATAGGCAACATAATCAAAATGCATAATTAGACAATAAATGAGCATATGACAATATGGCATGCATGAATGATGATTGAAGTAAAACATACTTATAGAAAACATATTACATTTGTAGGAAGAGACCATCATCATAGACCAAGATACTTAGTATTTGGAATCCAAGGCATGCTACCCAAGGTGGATGAGGTACATACCCCTCATCTATAGTAGTACCTGATTGCCACAACCCGATAGGGTGGATGAGGTACATACCCCTCATCTATGGTAGTCTGAAATTTCCACCACCCGACAAGGTGGATGAGGTACATACCCCTCATCTATGGTAATACGGGATTGCCACCACCTGACAAGGTGGATGAGGCACATACCCCTCATCTTTGCTATGGGCACTTGCAACATTATAGATACTTTCCATGATGACAACTCATATATACACTCCTTTTATCATCATAAAGTCATTCAACTCATAGGTCATGTAATGGATCATCAATAGCTCAAGAATCAAAAACCAGACATTTTGTCAAGCACTTGACGGACGTGTAATGCTAGTGTAAAACCATGCAATTCAAGAGTGAATTCATGCAAGAAAACATGAAGTAAATCAACCCACCAAAACTTGGTAATACCCTCATGCAATATACATTGAAACCCTTCATCAAATCTTAAAATAGATAATAGATTTATAACTCAAAAGATGCTTAAATAGTTACAGTTTTATGAAACTCCAACATAATTCATAGTCAAATTCATAATAATTAAGACCCATAAGTAAATCAACTCAGAAATATACAATTTATGTAAAAAGGAAGGTTGGGCAACCATGGATAGAAGGACCCAATGGTTGAAACCCACATACCTCAACTTTGGAGAATTTTTTGATGAAGATTTGATTGAAAACTTGAAGATTGAGTGAATTCCTTAGGTTTGGAATGAGATTGGGACACTAGAATTTTGAATGAAATACTTACCATAAGTGTTTGAAAAGGTTTTGGGGAATGTCTTGTATGATATAGGGTTGAAAAATGACTAAGTATAGATGTCTTACTCATGGAAAGACTTTGGCGCAAGAACACAAGGCCTTAGGCCAAATTAAAAGAATTGGACACAAAAATACCTTAGTCCGCGCCGAGGCCACATCGTGCCAGGGGCGTGAACCCTTACTGTTTTGGCAAAAATTTGGAAAAGTAAATTTTTCTACGGTTTCTCTAAAATCAAGGTTAGATCCATTTCCCTCTCAATTTTGCATCTTGAACAAGAATACAAAGTCGAATATTCGATATCATGCACGGATTTTTAGATTCATGGAAATTAATACTATGAGCATTTTCAAGGCACATTTTCGGGCATTTTTGGGGTCGTTTCAATTAGACAGGTACTACTTGAAGAAATGAGGCACGAGATGTGGCAAGAAATGCAGAAGCAAGTTAACAAGATTCTCCAAGACTGTTTGACAACCCTCATAGCAGGATTACCTGCACCGCGCATAGATACACCGCCAGTTTAAATCTGACTCACCATCAAGTAATGATACGAGTCATATTTAGATTATTTGAACTATCTATTTCAAAAATATTTTGTGTTGATTATTCACTTAAATTGGTTTTAGGCTCATTATGTTAGAATGCTTTGGAATTATTTGTTTAAGTTATGGTTTATACAAGAATCATTATTTTTTATTCTATTTGCATTTCCTTCAAGATTTTTAAAAGCTATAATTAATATAAATATATATAATAAATCTTTACTATCGAATTGTTATTTAGTTAGTACTTTGGCCCACACATTACCTATCAATTACAAACTGAATATTGAATGTAAGTGATATTTTACCAACAAATTAACAATTGGTTCGTAAACTGCCTAATGAAGTCGTATTCTGATGGTAATTTTTACCAATGAAATGCCAACATAACTTTTTGTTCTTAAAATTGTTAACCGATTACTAATGTATTTTAGAGAATTTACCAATGACTTACCAATGACATTTTAGTTTTGTTACTATATTTGCCAATACTTTTACCAACAAAATTGAATAAGCATAAATCTAATTTGGTAACTTTGTTTCACTTTGTTAGTAAATATACCGACAGCATACCAACCGAAAAATTGGTTAAAGATTTACCAACGAAAATTTTGGTACTGTGTTTCAATAATTACCAACAAAATCTATGTGTGTTTACTAACCAATTTTTAGTTGGTAATTTTACCTACAAATAAATTTGGGTTGGTAAAATTTACCAACGAGCTCTTTAGCAACAAATTAATACCAGTTAGTATTCAGTTGGTAATATAATTTACCAACTGATTTAATCAATTTACTAACGGATATCCTTGTTGGTAATTTAGATTTTTCTTGTAGTGAAGGGTCTATGAGTGTGAGGGAGTATGCCCTCAAGTTCAAACAACTCTCCAAGTATACCCCACAATTGATTACCGAGCCAAGGTCTAGGATGAACAAATTTGTGTGGAGTGTGTCCAACTTGGTGAATGAGGAGTGTGGTACCTCCATGTTGATAGGTGATATGGATTTTCCTTGCCTCATGACATATGTTGAACAACTAGAGGGGGAAAAGTTGAGAAAGAGAAGAAGTGGGGAGGCCAAAAGGGCCCGTTTTGAAGGGGATTCCAAAATCCCAAGGGTGCCAGTTTTCTCAAGACCACAAGTCCAAGGACAAGGGTCTTCCAATGCTCCTAATAGGAGGTTTGCTAATGATAATCAAAGATTCCAAGGTGGTGGTGGTGGGATGCCAAATCCTAGGTGTGAAAGAAATCATAGTGGTCCATGCTTGAAGAATTCCAATGCTTGCTTGGGTTGTGGTAAAGTGGGTTATAAGGTGATTGATTGTCCACATGCACGAAACAAGGGTAGAGATGGTCGTCCACAAGGCCAAGGTGCAAATATTGGTCCAAAGAGAAGAGGAGGACAACAAGGGGGTGGTCCAAGGAAAAATAGGTTCTATACTCTTCAGGGGAGACAAGGGCTAGATGAGGTGCCCAATGTCACCACCAGTATATTAAATGTCTTTGATTTTGATGTGTATGATTTAATAGACCCGGGTGCCACTCTTTCTTTTATTACTCCTTTTATTGCCAAAAAGCTTCATGTTAATCCTGAATTGTTGTGTGAGTCCTATGAAGTGTCTACCCCTATTGGTGAGTCTATTGTTGCTACAAGAGTATATAGAAATTGTCCCATATTCATATTGCATAAATTCTTGCCTTGTGATTTTGTGGAGCTAGATACGGTGGATTTTGATATCATTCTTGGGATGGATTGGTTGCATGTATATTATACTTCCATTGTTTGTAGAACCCGTAGGGTCAAATTCCCATTCCTAATGAGCTCGTCCTTGAGTGGGAAAGTGTCTTGGCCCTCGCCCAATCTATGTAGAGGCGTTGTTAGAACAATTGATGTAATTATGCTATGATCTTGACTCTTAAATGTTTTAAGATTACCCAAGTCTTCCCTTAGTCCCTTTTCCCTTCTTTATGTCTCTTGTTATTAATGTTTTGTTTCTGCAACCAAGGATGTGTGATTGTTATGATAAGAGTCTTGTTTGGTGTTCCTTCGAGTTTCCCATTCGCCGTGTCACATCTAGGACCTAGGCTTGGGTTGTGACAAAAGTTCTGATGTGGTGGTCAAGTGTAGATTTATTTCTTGTCTTAAAGCCCAAAAGATGATTTCTAAGGGGTGTCTCTATCATCTTGTGAGGCTTAGGGATGTTGAGTCTAATGTCCTTCCTATAGATTTGGTTTCGGTGGTTAATGAGTTCCTTGATGTCTTTCCCGATGAGCTTCCTGGTGTTCCTCCCAAAAGGAAAATAGAATTTTTATAGACCTTCTTCCCGATATTCAACCCATTTCTATTCCCCCATATCATATAGCCCCGGCGGAGTTGAAGAAGTTGAAGGAGCAATTGAGGGATTTGTTGGAAATGTGTTTTATAAGGCCGAGTAAGTCACCTTGGGGTGCACTAGTGCTATTTGTGAAGAAGAAGGATGACTCTCTTAGAATATGTATTGATTACTGCCAACTTAATAGGGTCACCATAAAGAATAAGTACCCTCTACCAAGGATTGATGACGTTTCTGATCAACTTGAAGGGGCTAGTCACTTCTCTAAGATTGATCTTCGGTCCGAGTATCACCAAGTGAAAGTAAGGGAGTGTGACATTTCCAAGAGGGCTTTCCGGACTAGGTACGGGTACTTTGAGTTTGCGATTATGTCCTTTTTGGGTTGACTAATGCACTGTCCATATTCATGGATCTTATAAATAGGGTCTTTAAACCCTACCTTGACTTGTTTGTAGTGGTTTTTGTTGATGATATCTTGATCTATTCCCATAATGAGGAGGAGTATGTGGATCACTTGAGGGTGGTGTTGCAAATCTTAAGGGAGGAGAGGTTGTATGCAAAATATGAGAAATGTGAGTTTTGGTTGAAAAATGTTGCATTTTCGGGACATGTGGTGTCGGGTGATGGTATTAAGGTAGATCCTAAGAAGACGAAGATAATTAGAAATTGGCCTAAACCTTTGACCCCATCGAACATTAGGAGTTTCTTAGGTTTGGTGGGTTATTACCAGAGGTTTGTAAATGGGTTCTCTTCTATTGCTTCTCCCATAACTAAGTTGACACAAAAGAAGGCAAAATTTATATGGACCGATAGTGTGAAAAGAGTTTCCAAACTTTGTAAGATAAGCTCATCTCTACTCCTATCTTGTCTCTACCGGAAGGGTTGGAAGGGTTTGTTGTATATTGTGATGCCTTAAAAATTAGTTTGGAGTGTGTTTTGATGCAAAGTGGTAAGGTGATAGCATATGGCTCTAGACAACTTAAAGTGCATGAGAAGAATTATCCTACACATGATCTTGAATTGGCAGCTGTGGTATTTTCTTTGAAAATTTGGTGTCATTACTTATATGGGTTTCATATTGATGTATTCACCGATCATAAGAGTCTCTAATATGTGTTCACCCAAAAAGATCTTAACTTGAGACAAAGAAGTTGGTTAGAGCTCCTTAAAGATTATGATATGAGTGTGCATTATTACCCTGGGAAAGCTAATGTTATGGCTGATGCTCTAAGTAGGGTGTCTGTGGGTAGTCTAGCTCATGTTGATGGTAGGGGAAAAGAGGCAACTAGAGAGATCCATCAGTTAGCTAGATTGGGGGTTAGGTTGGAAGAAGTTGATGATGGCATCGGTTGGCTAGATTGGGGGTTTGGTTGGAAGAAGTTGAAGATGGTGGTGTAGTGGTTGTTGATGGTTCTAAGTCTTCATGGTTGAGGAGGTAAAGGCAAAACAAGATCTTGACCCTACCTTGCTAAAACTGAAGGCCTTAGTGAGTGATGGTAGGATGGAGGTTTTCTCCCAAGGGGAAGATGGTGCCCTTAGGTACCAAGATAGATTGTGTGTGCCTAGTGTTGATGACTTGAGAAAGAAGATTTTAGATGAGGCTCATAATTTATCCTGTATTCCATTCACCCCGGTTCTACAAAGACGTATAGAGATTTAAGGGAAGTGTATTGGTGGGGTGGTATGAAGAGAGACATTGCCATGTTCATATTCAGATGTCATAATTTCCAACAAGTTAAAGCCGAAACATCAAAGGACGAGTGGCCTAGCCCAAGATATAGAGATTCCCACTTGGAAGTGGGAGGAAATCAACATGGATTTTGTGGTTAGGTTTCTTAAGACTAGAAAGCATTTTGACTCTTTTTGGGTTGTGGTTGATAGAATGACAAAGTCGGCTCACTTTTGACTAGTCAAAACTACTTATGGTGCCGAAGATCATGCCACATTATACATTCATGAGTTGGTTAGATTGCATGGGGTGACTTTGTCTATCGTTTCGGATCGTGGTACTCAATTCACTTCTCACTTTTGGAGGTCTTTCCAAAGAGGTCTTGGCACCAGGATAAAGCTTAGCATGACCTTTCACCCTCAAATGGATGGCTAAGCTGAGAGAACTATCCAAACCCTTGAGGATATGCTTAGAGCATCTATTTTGGAGTTTAGGGTTGTTGGGATGAACATCTTCCACTCATTGAATTTTCTTACAACAATAGCTACCACTTAAGCATTGGTATGACTTCTTTTGAAGCTCTTTATGGTAGGCATTGTCGATCCTCGGTTGGGTAGTTTGAAGTGGGGGAAATGACTTTGCTAGATCCGGATTTGGTCATGGAAGCCTTGGAGAAGGTGAGGATGATAAGGGAGAGATTGAAAACATCCAAAAGTAGACAAATGTCAAATTCTGATGTGAGAAGGAGAGATCTTGAATTTAGGGTTGGTGATTAGGTCTATTTGAAAGTCTCACCACGAAGGAGTAGTTTGATTTGGCAAAAAGGGTAAATTGAGACCAAGGTTTGTGGGTCCTTGTAGAGTGTTGAGGAGGATTAGTAAGGTGGCCTATGAGTTGAAGTTGCCCATTGATAT
>JAPFFP010042056.1:0-14522 GCA_026153255.1 Solanum medicagineum | reverse complement strand
GGATGGAATTTGGGGGTTGAACGTTGGTCTAGGTGTCCAATCGACACCAGTCATGGCCCCGGGGTTGGGTCGTGACATCCATTCATCTTTTTGGTTAACTTATACCATTAAAACTAATAATCCCTTTTATTTGGAAAAAATATTTATTATGTGTTAGTTTCTTTTATATGGAATGAAACAAAAACTCCGTCTCTGTTAGATTTTTCATAATTTATTCAAATCAAGATAAAATACCTTTTCAATATCCACAAATTCTTTTAAAGTAGTTTTTTCTTTTTGTTTTGGTTTGGGGTTATGAAGAAAGAGTTTTTGTTTGACTTAAATATATTACATGAAAAAACCTTTATAAATTTAAAATTAAACTTATAGTTTTTCTATTTATTGTAGATTTCTTTTTGTTTTCTTTTTGGATCATGAAGCATGTATATTGTCTCGGCTTAGATAAATTATGAAGAAAAATCTTTATTTTAAAGTTAATGAAAAGTAAGTTTTTAATTTATCCAAAGAATATATGTTTATTTTATTAATGTTATAATAAAAATAATGAAAACTATTCAGATTCATTAAATAAAAAAATGAAAGAAAGCTAAATTGGTATTTATGAAGAACTTTGATTCTTAAAAGGTTAATTTTTTTTATATAAATAAAATATAAATATGTGCAGAATTTTTTTCTATTTTCAAAATATATATATTGTTGTAACTTTAGATTTTTTTAAAAGTTTTTTTTTAGTTTTCCCATAATTTATTAAAGCCAAAACATACATCTTCTTCATCACCCTATTTTTTTCTAAAATAAAAACATATAGTAAAAAGAAAAAAAAACTGATATCCACGTTAAAATATATACATATAATAAAGTATAGAACCATTAATAAAGAGTACAAGTCCCAACAGTAGATTAAAAATATACACATACAAATAAACTGATCTCAAACAACAACCTACAAGCCATAAAATATATAGAATACAAAAAATAAATAAATAAATAATAACGATCTAAGATTTCATGTGTTCATCCCCCCTTCCAGAACAGGTTGTTATAAGATCAAATATCAAAGATGGTGACTGGTGCTCGAACCTATATCACGAAATAGATATAGAGTGCAGTACCTGTACCAAAATAACAGACACCTAGTAGGTATCATAGGCCAATAGAGCAGAAAAAGTAAAAGTAATATGAAGTGCTAAAATCTAACACTGATAGAGGCCAAGAACAAAAAGTAATAACAGAAAGCATATGAGTTTAAAAAGCAAAAACAAGAACTAGGACAACTAACTAAAACCTAATTGAGTCCCCATAAGCTTAGGAGGCACAATCATGTGCAGGTTAAAGTAAGAATCCGAATGGACCCCCATAAGCCCAATAAGTTTACAAATAACTATACTAAGAGTGATGAAACGTCGTTAGACCAAATAGAATCTCTTGAAAGTATCAAGAATTTTGAGCTTTGCAAGAAATGGCATAGATTCAGACCTCAAACCATGGATAAAGCCTCCTTAGTAGTAGTAATATCAATAGAATCGGGCTTTACAAAGGATAACATAGAGACCGAACATTGAACCACGGATGAAGCCTCCTCAATAGTAGTAATATCAATAGATTTTGGGCTTTATACATTGACTCATCAGGATCAAGAAGTACAGAGCCCGAACCTCGAACTCCGGATAAAACCTCCCAATAATAATTCAATAGATATATATACAAATCAAAGTAAAGCTACAATCATAAGGTCACTGTAGGTTACAATCCACTTTCTTTGAAAATCCAAAATCGCTCCAAGTTCAAAGTGAATCCAATCAAATTGTTGAACGGGCCTAAACATGTAATTTTAAACACTAGGGCTGTTAGGATTTTGCGATTATAGATGAAAGGCCATCGAAGTTCGATTACTACCTAGCTAAGGTTCACCTCTATCAAACCTAAGTCATTTATATCAGTGTACAGGGAGCTAAACTGTCTAATATAATATTGGAAAAGACTAATACATATCAGCTCCAAAATATACAAGTCTTGATAAACACTAGCCTAAGCCTATATTAAGGATAAACATCCTATAATCAAGCACAAATATCAAATACTATACACACCACAAGGTAAGGATGATCAATAGTGGAAACTAATATACTAGTAATGCTCAAGGCACCCAAAATAGCCTAAAATATGAATTCTAATAAATTTAACATGATCAACTAGCTACCAACCTTAAATTCATGAAAATCAACATATATTTACATAATCAAGCTCAATCTAAGGAATGACAAACCTTCGCCTACCTAAATGCAAACACGCGCTTTCTAAATTAGAAAGTAAAAGTCTTTCCTTCTGAATGACTAAATACTGCCACACTATCAAAAATAGAACTACAATGTAATATGGTTATTTGGATAGCAAAACATACAAAATAAAGACAGACGAAAATTGGAATCCAAATCATGAATATGGGATCCACATCGAAAAACTCCGAATTGAATTGCAAAAGGATTCAAATTAGCTCCCCAAACTTGTATCCTAAATAGGATGCAATTCGAGGCTCAAATAGCCCAAAATTAAACATGCATAATTCACACCATTAAAACTAAGAAAAATAAAGGCTAGTAGCCCTTCAAAGCTAAAGTTACCTCTAAATAATGCCCCTCACAAACCTCCAAAATATACAACATGTAACCACGAGCAATACAAACATTTAGGTTCTGAAATCACCTCAAATAGAGGTTTGAAGCTTGAGAAATCACAAAAAATTTGAGCTGGGGTCCATGCTATTGTGGGACTGGTCATATTTAAAAGACCAACATTATGCATCACGTTCGCAAAGTCCATATCCCTCGATCGCAACACACCCAAAAAGATTCCATCACAAATATAGAGGCCTTGATGATAAGTCCTCACGAATGCAGCTAGAGGCACGATTGCGTATGCCAAAATGATAAGATCTAGTGAGCATGATCCCTAGGGCCCACAAACACAAAGGCCATTAGTATGAACTATTTGATTCATTTCACCTGTTTTTTAGTTTAAAATATCTGATGGGGTGCTTGAAATTTGTTTGAAATCATGTGCACGTAGATAAAATATACCACCCCATAAATTTAGAATTATAGACTTAACAATGCAGTTAAAATTCTTAATGGAGGTCATTTCAATCGAATATGAATCACATTCCCATAGGCCATTTTAGCAAAAATTTATGAAGTGCATCAAGATTAGTTTAGAAACCTTAAAAATCAAGTGAAAGGTTATTCTAGACCAAAGTCAATATTCTAGAGTTGATAAAACTGTCAAACTTTCATTCTAAGGCCATGTAACTATGTTCTAACTGAAGTTAAATTTTCAAGTTTTATAAGTTTTAAAACACAAAAATCTACACAAAATTTAAAACCGGTAATGCAACCACTGTTAGTGTCAGTAAGTCATAAATGACTTGGAATCTCTGTGGAAATGGTCTACACAATGAAAAGAAGGCATTATCATAGAAATAACTTGGAAGGTCATTACTGTTATGGGATAGGGTTACTAAATGGCTCTAAGATTTCAATGAGGATAGCATGATAAGGGCAACAATGATAAGAATATAAGGAATGAATTTATGCCAAAAAACATCATTTCTCTCAAGAAGAATTCCAAGGCTAAGAGCATATTTATGTGTGGATTAGGTCAAACGAGTACAACTGAATCTTTAGTTGTAATATGAAAAATCAAATTTAGGATGCATTACTTAATTAATGCTCATGAAGTAAAAAGTGAAGTGAGAAGGTCCATAGCCGCTATGTTGTCTACAGAATATGAAGCCTTCAAAATTAAGAATGATGAATCAATGCAAGACATGATCACCAAACTACCTCAATTATTAATGAACCAATATCTCTAGAAAAAACCTTCACCGCAAAGGATTTGATAGATAAAGTCTTAAGAACTCTATTAAAATTTTGGGACACCAAGGTGACTTCCATTCAAAAAGAAAAATATATAACAACCATGTCTCTAACATAATTGGAAAGAAATTAAGAATTTAGGAGATAAGCATGGAAACTTCAACAAGGATGAAGACAATATAGAAAAATCACTAGCTCTAAAAGTATGTGATAGTGATGGTTGTCGTCTTACTAATTATAAAATTTTTATTACCAAAAACACCAAAAAGTTTTGAATAAATTAAAGGGGTATAAAAAAAAGGTATCAAGAAAAAGAAAAATTTTTTCGAGCAGATTAAGAGTGTGATATTTTAAATAAGTAGGATATTTCAAATGAGAAGAAAGATCACATGATCAAAGACTTCCTTCTAATGTAAATCGAAATGAAAAATGAGAGAATAGAAAAGAAAGTACAGTCAAAACAACATAATTAGGACACTAAGAAGAAGGGATCCTTAATGCCAAAGATGGTCGTCTGAGGGCCAACTTAGATGAAGAATTAGATAATGATTAAGTTGATAAAACTACATTGATGAAAATAAGAGCCTCAATCTCTAACAAATAAGAATAACTTATTAACATAAATGTAACTATAAGTATAACTTCATCTTTTTTGTCAAATAAAAGATTCATCTCCTTAATGCTTTCTTTAATTGATGACTTATATGACTTGATCACTAATAAGGATTAGTTCAAAAATGCTTTTACTTATCTAAAATGTGAATTCACCTAGATCTTGAAACAATCAATGTCACAAATGAAAAAAAACTATTTTATGATGAGACATGTTATTCAACTATACTCTCAAGTCTGAAGTCTTAAAGTTTGTTATAACTGAAAATTGAAATCAGCAATAAGTGATTACCAACTAAAACTTGGCTCAAATTTAAAAAGAAGTAGGGATGAGTACTTCATTGTCTAGAAAATAAGTATCAATATATAAAGGATGAAAATGAATCTTGAAAGAGTTAGTCGATAGACTCAATCATCTAAATTTTAAAATTTTCAACAACAGAACTCATAGTGTAACTACATGCCTAAGATATCATAAGAAACAACTAAAAGTGAAGACTTGTGTTATCAATTTGGAAAAATTGGACATCCTATTATAGTATGTCTAATTGTCGTAATATTAAGTAATAAACTTATAAAAATTACAATAAAAAGAAATGGATCAAAGAAGTAGAATGAAACGCCCCACATGTGCTTCGGCATGCCCCATAATCATAATTTTCTCATATCACAAAATTTGTATATGATTTCAAAAATTTGACTTCATATTCTCGATTAGGGGGAAAAATTGAATGAAAAATAGGTGTAACCCAGATTTTAGAAGACCCTAGTAAAATTTTTGATTTCTAGTGGCTGTCCGCGCCCAGCGCGCGACACCCATGGGGCGCACCATTGTGTAATCCCAAGTCCGTGTCTGGACCGCGACGTGCCAGGGGTGCAGACCAATGTATTATTTTCCTTGATTTTTTTGTTTCGGGCCAAGGGCACTGGGGTCATAACCCTATCCCCACTTAAAAGTGAAATCTCCCATACTTAGACATTTTTTCAACTCTATAACTCACAAAACCTTCTCTCAAACCCCTCTAAGACTCTATCAAATTCTATCATTCAAATCTAAGAAATTCAAGATCAACATTGGGACTCAAGGACTCATTTCAAGCTCTAAGACTATTTCAAGTTCACCTCAAAGAATTCAACGTTTAAGGTATGTGGGTTTCATCCATTGGGTCCTTTTATCCATGGAGCCCAAGCTTCCTTTTTATTAAAATTGCATGTTTTCAAGCTGTATTACCTATGTGTATCTCTTATTATGGATTATGAATATATATATTATGCTGGGATTTTATGAAGTATTGATTGACTATGCTTAACCATCTATTTCCAAGCTTATTTCATGAATTGGTTTGTCCATTAATACTATGCGTGTTTTGAGCTATGAAACCATGAACTATCATGAGTTATTGTAATGTCTTTCAAGGTACCCTGCATGAGGGTTTTACTACATTTTGGTGGGTTGATTTGAATTGAGTTTACTCATCTCATTTCACTCTTGATCTGCATGATTTTGAACAAGTATCATGAACCCACCATGTGTTTGATAAAATGGCATGACAAGAATTCTCAAGTTATTGATGTTCTGTTATATGATTTACAAGTCAAGTGGCTATATGATGATTAAGAGCTTTCAAGCATGTATTTAATCCATTAAAAGTATCTATAATTGTACAAGTATCACGTTAAGCCCTATTTCAAGAATTTTACCTCTTGTGAGCCATTCATGTTAAAGCAAGGGTTCATGTATGATTATTATCTACTCTCATGTTTAAGTTAGACTCACTATTAGAGTTCAAACATGTTTGTGAGATACTTAAGTCATGTTATTACAAGCTATTCATGTTATGAGTAAAGTACAATTATTTCAAGTATTCCGTGGGATTTGACTTAGCACCGTTTGAGGCTTAAGATGAGGGCTCGACTCAAGGGGTCCTTATATAATGTCTTTAGTATCTAAATTATGTGCCACCATAGGATTATGAATATTACCCTTGCTATACTAGTGGATCCATCTAGTTCATGTTATCATGTTTGGTTTGCCTTGGCAAGTAGACCACACTTCGCCGGGGGGTGTCATGCCTGGTTAACTAAACTAAGTGGTTGTTAGGCCTCGGAGTCCAAGTTGTAGCTGCTTGGTCTATGTTGGTTGATGTCACTTCCCACATATGTATGATATATATATTGTACAGGATGAATGATTTGCAAGCATGTTTCATTTTGAGCATTGATCATGCATGCCATATTGATATTATATATCTCTGTTGTTTATAATTATGCATTTTGACTACATTGGCTTATGTCCTGTTGCATTGTATCCCGCATACTTAGTACATTCAAATGTACTAACGCATACTCTATGCCTACATGATAATACCATGTAGGGACTGAAACTCCTTTTGATCATTCTCCACGTGGCTAGTTTGGTACTTCAGAGATAAGTATTAATGAGCCCTCAAGTGCAAGGAAACTATCCACATTACTCTTGTTATTTTGAGACTTAATTATCTTGAACACTTTTTATTATGAGGGTGAGCTCAGAAAGTGTCTTGGCCCCCATTCCATTCCAAGTTAGAGGTGTTGTTGGATATTATGATGTACTTATGCTATGAGCTTGACTCTTATATGCTTTTGTGATTATCAAAGACTTCTCTTAGTCCTGCTTCAATTTTATTATCTCTCTTGTTATTTTTTATTTTGCTTCCGTGACCAAGGATGTGTAATTGATATGCTAAGAGGCTTGTTTGGGGCCTCTTCGGGTTTCCATTCGCCGCGTCATGTCTAGGCCCTAGGCTTGGGTCGTGAAAAACTTGGTATCAGAGCACTAGGTTGTTAATGGTCCTCAGAAATGCAACACACCGCTTCGATTAGAGTTTTATTCATGGTTGTAAAGCGCACCACAACTTTCAATGGGAGGCTTTGAGGTGTTTTTAGAAATGTTTGACATCTTCATGGTCTATATCGTGCTTTAGGTGTAACTATAAGGCTTTTCCCCTAATGAATGCTATTTTTTCCTTCTACATCATGCCGATTCCAAGGTGAGGACCAAGGAGAGCCCGTACTCCCTAGGAGCAACCGGCCCTTCCTGCTCCTCAAGGGGGTGGGGTAGCCCAGGAAGTGTTCCAAGATGTTATCAAAATGTTGGCCTGTGCTATGACCAATCAAATGAACCAAGGGGCCTAAGACCCTCATGCTCTCACTTCGGCCTCAAGGGTGAGGGATTTCACAAGAATGAACCTACTAGGTTCCATGGATCCAAGCCAGAAGAGGATCCCTAAGAGTTTATCGATGAGGTGTATAAGGTGCTATCTTTCATGGGGGTCAATTTGGAAGAGAAAGCAGAGTTAGTGGCCTATAAACTCAAAGGTGTGGCCCAAATTTGGTTCACCCAATTGAAATTGAAGAGGAGAGATGATGATGCTATTCCTTGGGAGGAGTTCAAAGCCGTATTCCTCAACCAGTTTTTCCTCATCGAGCTAAAAGAGGCTAAGATGATGGGGTTTATGAACATTTAGCATGGTTTCATGAGTGTGAGGGAGTATGCCCTCAAGTTCAACAAGCTTTCCAAGTATACTCCATATTTGGTGGCCAATCCTAGAGCTAGAATGAACAAATTTGTGTCGGGAGTGTCCGACTTGGTTAATGAGGAGTCCCGTACCATCATGATAGTGAATGATATGGATTTGTCTCAGATCATGACTTACGCCGAGCAACTAGAGAGGAAAAAGCTTAGAAAAAAAGAAGTGGTGAGTCCAAGAGGGCTCGTTTTGAAGGTGGTTTCCAAGGTTCGAAGGGTTAGTGGTTTTCAAAAGGCCACAAGTTCTAAGGCTAATGGTCTTCCAATACTCCTAATAAGAGATTTACTAATGATAATTCAGGATTCCAAATATGGTAATAGTGGGATGACTCATCCTAAGTGCCAAATGTGTGGGAGAAGCCATGGTGGCCCATGTTTGAAAAATTCTAATGCTTGTTTTTGTTGTGATGAAGTGGGTCACAAGTTTATTGATTGTCCTTATGCTCAACAGAAAGGTAGAGATAGTCATCCACAAGGCCAAGGTGCTAATAGGGGTACAAGGGAAAAAGGAGGCAAACAAGGGGGTGATCCAAGGCAAAAATAGATTCTATGCTCTTCAAGGATGGCAAGGGGTCGATGAGGTGCCCAATGTCGTCACCGATATGTTAAAGGTTTTATTATTTTGATGTGTATGCATTGATAGATCCGGGTGCCACTCTTTCTTTCATTACTCCTTTTATTGGCAAAAGCTTCATGTGAATCTTGAATTGTTTAGTGAATAGTATGAAGTGTCTACCCCTGTTGGTAAGTTCATTGTTGCTAAAAGAGTATATAGAAATTGTCTCGTGTTCATATTACATAAAGTCTTGCCTTATGATTTTGTTGCATTAGATATGGTGAATTTTGATATCATTCTTGGGATAGATTGGTTACATGCATATTATGCTTTCATTGATTGTAGAAACAGTAAGGTAAAATTCCAATTCCCTAATGAGCCCATCCTTGAGTGGGAAAGTCGTGATGTGGTGATCAAGGGTAGATTCATTTCTTATTTTAAAGCCCAAAAGTTGATTTTTAAAGGTTTCCTTTATCATCTTGTGAGGGTTAGTGATGTTGAGTCTAAAGTCCATCCTATTGAGTCAGTTCCAGTGGTCAATAAGTTTCTTGATGTATTTCCTGCTGAGTTTCCCGGTGTTCCTCCCAAAAGGTGATGTGCTGTCAAAATACAACACATTTGGTGCCTAAAACAAGGGATTTTGCAAGTTCTTAAAGTGTCTTTTTATGGTTTTTATTTGTTTTTATGTTGTTATTGCAGAAAAGATAGGTTGGCATAATTTTGGGAGAAAATAGCATATTTTGCTAAAGTGCAAGACACACGAGCCATCCTACGAGTCGTAGCCCAAGCTACGAGTCGTAAGGTGCTTTCGTAGCAAGAAACAATGAGCAAAATTAGGAATCTACTAAGTGGAGGTCAGCCCTATGAGTCCACTCTATGAGTCGTAGGCCTTACTATGACTCGTATAGGTGGGATCGTAGCCAGGAAACGTGATCTAAAATTTTGGACCAAGAACTGAAGGCCTAGACTACGAGAGAAGCATATGAGTCTTAGCCCAAGCAATGACTCATAACAGTGGGTCGTAACAGTCAAGTTCAAGATGTCAAGTGCTGACTACGAGACCCTAATTACGACTCGTAGGTCACCCTACGAGTCGTACCTGTACGACGTATCTGCTGCCATCTGTCTTTTCTATTTAATTTTTAGGGTAAAATTCTAAATAGTATAAATACTTAATGATATGGTTTTGGAAGGAGACTTGCAGATTTGAGACTTGAATATTATTAAAGATTCTACTTTGAATATTCTCTTTAGAATATTTCTAGGGTTTAGTGTAGATTGCAGTTTTTAATTTGAAGACCCATTTTGAGGGTTTGGAAAATCACATTGTACTCATCTTCCAGTTATCAAACTTATGGTTTCCAACTTGAAGATGTTTTTTTTTTCATTATTTTGGGTAAACTCTCAACTATTGTCTTTTACATTCATTTTTGTAGATTTTGCCTTAGCCATGAGTAGCTAAGTACCCACAACTTGGGGTTGTGGGAACCATGAGTAGTTAACTTGAAATAACCTAGACTTTGTGCATTTCTTTGATTAATGTTTTGCATGTATTGTTTATTTTCCTTCGTTTTGATTGTTGTTTGGTGGTGGCCAACACCAAACCCCACCTACTATCAGGAGCCCGACTAAGGTAGTGTCTAATAGAAAAAGGGAAGTAAATGGCAAGATTCGATTGATGTGTTCTCATATAATCAACCAAACTTGACCAAGGGGAGCTTGAATGAGACAATGGGTAACAGTTAGTTGGCGCACCATGGTTGTCGACCAAGCGCCATGGCGAAATTCGACCTTCACTTTCATAAGAGAGCTGGAAGAATCTAAGTCCAAATAGGGGTTATATTGTCTAGGGTAATTGAGTCAACGAATCATGGGGAACACAATTCCCAAGTTGTCCCTCAATTTGATTGTCTTCCCTCATAATTAGTGTAGTGTTTATTTTTAGTTTTGTGCTTGAATCACAAAACCCCCCTCCCCCATCTTAGAGACTTTAGTAATCAATGCTTGAAATGATTGATAGTGGAAATATATATTCAAGCCCCATATTCCCTGTGGATTCGACCCTAACCTTTGATTAGGTTTATTGCTTACTGCGACCGCTTTGTTATTAGAGTGTGAACATAAAAAATTATGACGCTGTTGCCGGGGAGTACGACTAGGTTCTTGAAGCGATTTCACTATTAATTAGTTCAAGTGTTAATTTCCAGATTCTCTTGTATTTTAGCTTTATTTTTGTTTTTGTTGTTTAGTTTTATTTACAGGGTATACTAGGTTATATGCCCAATACAAAGAGCCAGGGCAATCCTTTAGCTCCGATCAACTTGGAGATCCATCAAATCACTAGACGAATGGCTCATGTGAATGAAGATATTTTGGTTGAGGAAGAAATGAATGTGAATAACGTTGATATCGGAAGAGAGGAGAATCAACCACCAAGGGTTAATAGGCCACAACTTAGGGATTTCAATGAAAATGCTTATGGTTGGAATCAATATAGCTTGAACCCTATGACCATGGATGTTACTGGTGCTATAGTGTTGCCACCATTACTGGCAGACGCTAAGTTCTCAGTGTCCAGTGGATTAATTCAAATGCTCCAAAACTGTGGTTTGTTAATAGGATTACCTTCAGAGGATCCCTATCGTCATCTCCATAATGTCGTGTTTGTTTGCAAAAGTGTCATGGGGACACAAATCTTTTTTTGGTTGCAGTTGGTTTGCGGGTGTTCCCATTGTCACTAACTAGTAGTGCAACTATGTAGTTGTCTGAGCTTCCTCAAGGTACGATAATAAGTTGGGCAGAGCTTTAGAGAGTTTTTTTTAAAAAGATATTTTCCAAGGTCAAAGAAGCTTAAGCTCGAAGACCAAATAAACAACTTTAAGCAATTGCCCGATGACTCTATTAGTACTACATGGGACAGCTTCACCAAATGTTTGCAAATGGTTCCTGACCACAAGATTGTTGATAATACCTTGGTTGAGATTTTCTATCAGGCACTTGACGAGAATAGTCAAGCTTATGCCGACACAATCATGGGAGGCATGTTTCTTGATCAAACTTTTCCATTGATCGCCGAAAGGATGGAGCAAATGGTGAAAACCAATAGAGCATGGGGTCAAATAGAAAGAGGTTCTATGAGGACTTCTTGTGCGTTCAACACCATCAATGAGAAAGCTAAAGTCAATGAGGAGATTATGCAACAACTTGCTCAACTTCGCACAAGCATGGACTAGGTTTTAAAGCAAAATCAAGCAAGTGTTCAAGCGGTGACTCACCAACCTCCTAAGGCTCCAATTATGATGAACCATTCTTTGATGAAAATGCTTACTTTGTGAATACCCAAGCGGCTGGTTTCCAGAACAACGTCCAAAGGTCCAATTCGGACTGTTGGAGGCAAGATTCTGGGAATCAAGGTCGGAACTACAACTGTCAAGGTCCATATAGAGACAACCGAGGTATTATGAGAAGTTTTGGTCAGGGGTTGGGTTGTTGCGCTTTCATAGGAGACTATTAGATGGGTTTAGTTCACGCCGAGCTACGGAGTACCTCGTTCCACCGCAGAATATGATAATAAAATTGCAAAGATGAGGAAAGTGGTGAACGAGAAGGATGTTGGGGTAAAAATTGAGCTACTCCGGTGGATAGCTAGCCAAATATGCGAGGAGAATTTTGAGCCTACGTGAATCATAAAACACACTGATTAAATCGTGAAATATCAACTCTTATTCCGGGCCAAATTTTGGTGGTATATTATCCGATGGCACATCAGGTCGACTTTCATGGATAATGTGATTACCTTGGAGCGAGCTGTACTATTAGCCAACATTCTAGCTGGCTACGAGATTGATTGGGTCCGAGTTATAGCCTAGCAGATCCACGAATCGGTGATTCATACTCAGACCTCATTGCCTTTTCCCATCCTGATACACAAATTATGTAATGAGGTAGAGGTATGTGTCTTCCTTCTCTTGGATCAACATTTAGAGGCCTTGCACAACATAGAGCCCAGCCTGATTAAGGCTGATGAAAACCTAGTGGCCCTACAGCGAGCAGCCTCCCCTCCCATTCCAAATCCATTTCCTCTAGAGTCGTAGACCCAGGAGCCGACTCCAGATACCATTAGTTCTACTCCATCTTCTTCTGAGCCGTCTCAGTTGTTGAGACCGAGACGATGCCATCCTCCAGCACATCTGCACCAGCACCTTCTACTACACAGGTTGACTCTGCAGACTTTTCTCTTATGTCTACTTTTGCTTTTCAAGCATACTCAGAGTAGCGAATATGGAGCTCCAGGTGAGCAGGTTAGCTGGCTAGATTAGTCCATGGGTCCGTTAAAAAGTCTAAGAATCATAGGAAAGGTCCAAGGCATTCGTTCGTGAGATGATAGATCAGAGAATTAGAGCAGTGGATGCCAGAGTAGATGCCTTCGAGGATCGGGTCCAAAAGAGACTTGAGGATGCCCGACCTGCTAACATGATTGTTGTTTCAGAGTAGTTGGCCAAGTTTAAGGCCGACTTGCTGAGGATGTTAGCAGTCGCAATACCAGTCCTAGAGGACTGGTGATGATGTATTTGATTTATTCGATGACCTCCCACATGCCCATAGGAAGAGGCCCCTTGAGAGCGATGACCCAGCGGGAGCTAGAAGAGGCGCAGGACTGATGATGAGGTTTTAACACTGGAGGAGCAGATTACAGAGACGGTGGTGAAGGAGTCATGTGTTATGGCAGTTATATAGAGAGACCGGGAGCAACAGATAGCATGAGGAGCTGGGAGCTCAGGTACAGCTGCAGCCCGGACCACCGGGGAGGAGAGTGGACCATAGGAGCCCCAAGACCAGATAGATGCTGGTGCTTGAGCACCATGTGTTTGATATTTTTGACCCCTGAACTTATTGATGTTCTTGAATACTTTGTTCTCTTTATGTTTTTCTTTAGACAATTTGTTTTATTATTGCTTTTATGGTTGTTTTATTTTGGATATTGGGTTTTCGTCTAACTTGTTAGATGATTGTTTCCCATTTTGGATTTTAAAAGTTTATATATATATGTGTGTGTGTGTGTGTGTGTGTGTGTGTGTGTGTGTTTACTTTGAGGACAAAGTATCTCCTTTTGGTGGGGTGTGGCAAGTTATGAATTACGGTGAAGTTTGAGTAACCTCGAGTCTATAACTTCCCCTATTTTTGATCCCAATGTTTTCTTTCCGTGTTTCTTTTTCCTTGTGGATGATTTTAATTTCTGTTGAACCGACATGAGATAGTGTAGATAATTTGTAGATATATAGTAGTTACCATCTTTGGGCATTTATAATCTTGAAATGCTTTTTGAATGTTTTGAAAATTCGGTACCCTAAAATTTTTTGAGATTGTTGGTTATTTTTGCAATCATGCATGTGATTATCTGACAATGTTTGTTCTGATAAAGAGAAGGCAAGTTGATGCTTAAAGCATGACCAGTGAGTCTATACTTGATTATGTATGTGATGTCATGTATGTGTGAGCTTATTTTGCCACATTCATATATTATGTATGGACTCAGAACTTGCCTTGTTACTCTAAGATTGGTGGTGTGGTTGATTGGGAAAGGATCTTAGGCCATTGTTCTTTTAGTGAAGTCCACTTTTGCCAAAATGACCTACCAAATGTTTGAGCTTTTCATGTACCTGTTCTTTCTTGACACCTAGCTAGCCTAGCCTTGTTTTGTGAAGTACCTTGATATTGACCCTGGTCTATCATTGAACATGTGAACCTTGATTGAGGCAAAATAGTTGAGGGTGGCTAACCAAAGTGGCCCTAGTTTAGAGAATGGATATTGTGTACTTCATCTCAGGCTAAAAGCCTAATTTGAAGGTGGCCTTTATTGTGGTAAAGTAATTAAAATGCGGTGGTTAGTTGAGAAATAAAGAAAGAAAAGAAA
>JAPFFP010042055.1:0-14523 GCA_026153255.1 Solanum medicagineum | reverse complement strand
ACCCATGCTCAAATCACGCTTAAAAGGGAACAAGCACATTCATATCTTCATAACTTCAATGAAATTCATCATATTAGGGCTTAAATCACTTTAAAATCAACAATACAACATAGCCCACACATCAATTTAATTTAATAAGCAATAATCTTAAAAATCCATATTTAAAGTAAGCTAAGTTTCATGAAAATCAATTGAAAAGAGTTTGGGTATTCTTGGTTGAAAAGTACCAAGAATCAATCCAACATACCTTAGCTAATTGAGAAGATTTAAGAAGAAATTTGATGAAGAAAGTGCCTTTCCATGATTCCCAAGCTTAGTCGTCATAAGAGTTATTTGAGAGAGTTCTTAAGAGAGTGAGTTGAGATAATTCTAAGTGTAGGAGTGAATTTAAATGAGGGAATAAAGTATATATCATTTGAATGTCTTTAGGTAGCATTGAAAGACACAAAAGACCCTTAGGAAACCACAATTATGAAAACACCATTAATAAAATGAGTAGAAAAATTTTTCCAGGTTCCGTATGGAGGCGTATACGACCTGTGATAGAGTATACGGTTTGTATAATTGCTCCGTGATCCAACACTAGAAAAATTTTCACTGACAAAGGTCCTAGATGGTAAACCCATGCTTAGAAAAATTCAACATAGGCACCCATACTGATGGCTTCATAGTCCGCACTAAGGTATAAAAATCGTGCCTCTTTGGTGAAGCTTCATTTAGAAAAATTTCTTCAATGATAAAGTTCCGAGATAGTGCTCAAATGCTTAGAAAATTTTTACTCTGATGCCCATATGGAGGGCCTCACGAACCGTGAAGGACTATACAGTCCGTGAGAGGGACCATGTGTTGAATGCTTTGGCCAAAATGTACATTTTCAAGGGCAAGGCTACTCATACGGTCCACCACATGGACCGTGAAGCTTTACACGGACCGTATTGGGGTCCATGTGTAGTATGCCTTGGTCTCAAACTCCACATTAAAGCCCGTACACCCCACACATAGACAATAACCGCTTCAAGGAGCCTTCACATGATCCGTATGCCCTTACACGGACACTGAAGAATTCCCTAAAGAATCACCTTGATCTAAAACCTTATGAAACAAAAATTTCAAGATCTATCAAGGTCGTACAAAACTAGGTCCTTACATTCAGGGGCATAAGGCATCTCTTACATTTAGTCACATCGAAAGGATTCAATCGACTAAGTTTCGACATGAATTCACATTAGGGTGAATTTAAAATGGTCATATCTCTTAGTATATAATGAATTAGTTGACCCACTACCTACAAAATTATAAGTCTTCCAATTAGCTTTCCAGTACATCTAATTTAGCCTTATTTCGAGTTCAAAGTTAAAATATTATGGTCATTTTACTGAAGACTGTCAAATCTGTTAAATTTGGTGATCCACCAACTAATTCAGTAATCAGAAAATTTTTGACCACCAATTTGTCCCAAAAAGGTTCAAAAACTGTACAAAAGGGTGGGCTAAAGATCTCACTCGGTTAATAGCGGAATGGTTCGGCGATCGGACTCCTGGACCACCAATTTTGCCCTCGGGACACATTAATATGTCACTTTTTAACTCTTGATGATATTTTTACATTCCAAAGAGGGGTTTTCAATCGATTCAACCTAAACACACTTTTCTAAGTGTATTTTCATGTTCCAAGAACCTTCCTCTTTACTCATTCCAAAATTTTGTCTCAACGAAGAAGACCCAAATCCTCCATTGAGGAACAAGCTTCAATTTCTTTTAAGCTATTCATCAAATCCAAGATTCTCCCAAACTTTGTTCTCTATTGTTTCCTAACTATGTTGATTTTTTCATCCACGGGTCCTTCAGCCTATGGAGTCCAAAACCCTTTGAACCCAATCACTAATTTCAAGGTTTATTATATTGGATACTTTTTATTTCTAATTATATACATGATTCAAATTAGAAATTGTTATTCATGAATTTAAAATGCAGGAAATGAGTTGGTATTTGTGAACTCTTTACATAGCTATATTGGGTTGATGATTTCTTAAATGGGTCTTGTTATATCTTTACCCAAGTT
This sequence comes from Solanum medicagineum, assembly GCA_026153255.1. Taxonomy (NCBI): domain Eukaryota; kingdom Viridiplantae; phylum Streptophyta; class Magnoliopsida; order Solanales; family Solanaceae; genus Solanum; species Solanum medicagineum. The sequence goes on along the minus strand of JAPFFP010042055.1, from coordinate 12,462 downwards.
CTACATTATGGTCTAAATAATAAATATTATGTTCAAAGAAGTATGTATTGTTATATATTTACATGAGTTGATGAATTTTGGAAAATGCTCTAACGTTAAATTATTTTGAGTTTTTGAATCTCATTATGGGTTGTTTAAAAATTATGATTTATGAGATGATTTTCATAATTTTCTAACTAGGGTTGTCAATGGTTGTGGTGAGTTGTTTTGAAATGATTTCAAGTGATTATATTATACCCTTATCATGCATGTTATTCTTGAATTTCATGATTTTAAGTCTTTATGCATGAATCCACTATGTATTAGGAATTAAGCTCATATGATGAAGTATTTCATGTGTGATGAAAAGGTTTTACTGTATTTCTGCAAGTTAAAGAATATTATGAATAATGAGTTCTGTCAAGTATGTTATGAAACTCGTTGAAATCCTATGAAACAATAACAGTACATATCCAGTGAAATCCCACAAGTGGGGTCTGGTGGGAGTAAAATGTGCGTAGACCTTACCACTACCTCATAGAGATAGAGAGGTTATTTTCAAAAAGCTCTCGTCTCAAAAAATAAGCCCTATAAGTAGAAGACAATAGATATGGAAAAAGGAAAAGAAAAGAAAAAAGAAAAATGACTAATCATGAAAAGCAAATGATAGTACATAAATGTGATAAAAGTAACAAATATAAGACCGATAATGACAACACATGATAGAAAGATTGAAATGTGAGTCCCCACCTAACCATGATTATAAGATGATGATAGGACACTAGTAGAGGAATAGAAAGATTTAGCAGCTATATTTATGATGATGATTAATGTTCGAAATGCTACCTTTGCATATTAGATGATTCTATAATTCATGCTTATGATTATTGTATGAGCGTTACACATTGCACTAAGTGGGCTTTTGGGATAAATGCGGACACTTCCCATATCTAGGGCAAGAGACCATTCGTAGAATCCCATTGTTTGACAATAATGTGCTACAAAAGAAAATAGGGGTCACCACTAGTAGAAGTAGATTTCTAGACCACCCGATAGTAGAGGGTTGCTTACTAGCTAGCTTTAGTAGATCCACTTAGGCATCTTAGGAGGTCACCTTGGCAAGTCACTTCCCCTTTCTTCTGGTATAGGGGAAACATCAGGACTCCATGGCTTAGATCACATAGTTTACGTTAGTTAAAGGTTTCTCTCACATATGTTCATGTCCTCCTCCTGTACCCAGGCTGTGATCTTATGATGATTTATAGTGGTTACTTCTTATTATGTCCAAAGATGTTCACTACTATGGTAAGGGTGCTTAAAATTCATATAACGCATTTTTTTACAAATTCAAATGACTTCCTCACATACGTTTATGGTCTTATGTTATTACTAGTGGTAGTTTTCATAAAGGTGTATGACATTCTCCTCTACTATGCATGATGTTCTTTATCATGGTAAGATTGTCTTTTCCCTAAAAAGTAATGCAGTGTCTTCCTAAGGGTATTGCAATTATACTTGTGGTTAATGATCTACGTTCGTTATTATTCCAACTTTAAGTGCTTTATTATGAAATCAACTAAGTGTATGTTCGTTACTCACCCTGTGCCTTATATTATGTTCCATAGCTTGAGAAATGTTTTAAATGATCATATTGTTCACTAGCTTATGACTTATACTTCATTGTACTGCATACCTACATACTAGTACATTAAAAATACTAATGCATGCTCTATTCCTACATGATTTAACCAAATTAGGATTGGTGCTCCTAGATATTCTCACGTGGCTAGCTTCGGATCATAAAACATTTTGCTTGTGGTGAGTCCTCTAGTCTAGTTCGAGCGTAATATCTATGTTCAGTATAGATTGTTTATGTTATGACATTGATATTCTTATTACTTTGCTTCTGAGGGTGAGTCGGGGACATGTCTTGACCCCCGTCCCATCTATGACGTAGAGGTATTGGTTGATAATATGTTATGTATGACTCTTATGGTGTTTATACATCTATGGAGACTTTCCCTTTGTCCCTACCCATTAGACTTTATTGCTTGTGATGATACTACTAATATGGAAAATTCCTAAGTCTATACTTCCCATAAAGTTCGTCCCATGCTCCCTTTCCCTTAGATTTATTTGATGTGACTAAATGGTTGAAATTCCTTATCCCATGTTCCCATAAAGTGTGACCTAAGTCCCAAATCCCCTTAGTACTAATTTTCAATGATTGCTCCATGCTTCCTAACTAAGGATGTACTTATGTATTCTCTGAAGCTTGTTTGAGATTGATGAGTCCATATCTTGGACTTATTTAGGGCTTAGAATTTAAACAAATATTGTCCTCGATATGGTATTATGCTTCATAACTTGATTAATATGTGTGTTTTTTGCCAGGAATGAGATAAAAGTGCATAGATGGAAAATATCATCAAAACAAGGAAAAAGAGCAAAAATGCAAAAAGGGCGGTCAGAAGTGATGTCGCTGACACATTCGGTGAATCGTCGAAGGGTAACTGAAACTGCCTAATATTGTAATAATCAAATCCCTAAGCTCATGAGAGAAAGGTAACGGAGGTGGAGGTTCAGCGGATCACCAAACATGATCAGCGATAAACAAAGATATCGCTAATAGTTGTAGAGACTTGAGCCCTCTAGCAATGCAGGAGAAAGCAGTCAAGTGCACATTTGGCTCATTAAGAAAATGCTCAGCGATTGTTGACCTTGACCGATGAATGGTGAATTGGTGCATAAACTCTTAAGTAAATTGCTTGGACAATAAAATGATCTTGGAAAGGACATTGTACATATCATTTCGTATCTGATTTTTATAACTTACCACATACACACACACATACATATATATATAAAGAGAGAGAGAGAGAGAGAGTGAGAAAGTATATAGACGCTTCTTGCTGCACAAGTACAAGGGTTTTGTGATTTCCAAGCTTTGGGAGGAGAGATTTGAGAGATTAGAAGAAGATACTCATCTTTTCTATTGTAATTCTTCTTACCCATATTTATGGCTACAAATTATGGTATTGTTTTCTTACTTTTGAACATGTGTGGATAAAACTCCAATGTTGGGGGTTTTATCCAATGTTTGGGGTGAGTATATGATATGGGTTCTTCAATTCTTAGCTAAGTTTATGATAATTTGATTGTTTTGATGTCAATATGAGCGAGTTTATATTTGTTGCCATGTTTAACTTATAATCTTGAGGTTGTAAATTTTGGATTAACTTTAGATCTCTGATTATTGCATTAATTTGCGTAATTGGAGTGGGTAAATAGTGTATTAGCTGGAAATTTTTTGAGCTTTCAGTTGAATTCCACTGCATTGGGTTTAATGGCTGCAGTATTAGGAGATTTGCTCATTGTTGCTCTGGCCAGGCTTGTTGTTGAGTTTGCATGTGAAGTCCTAATAGGTTTATGTGAAACACCATTGTTGTTGTAAATAATGTAATAGTTACTAGCAACCTAGCTTACTTACATATTATTAACTCAAATAATCAATTACTTAGATCTGATTAAGTAGTTCTCGTCCCATATCCACAAACCCCACGGCATTTCTCTCAATCTATTGTTAACTGACATCTTAGAACTGTTGCTAGCTGAATTCTAGTTTTAGTTTACTTGTAATCGACTATTTTGACATTACAAATGTCTAGTTTAACTCATTACTTTATCTCTTGAATGCCTATTCCTTATAGGATTCGACCTTAACTCTTCGTTCGGTTATTATGCTGATAATAATCACCCACATCTTCCACACATGAAGTAAGCTTGAACGTCACAAAACGTGGCACTGTTGCTGGGGAATTGTTCTAGTTCTTGATTGAATTTTTTGTTTGTACTTAGTTTTTGTAATTGGATCTCTCTTATTACTTTTCTTGTTGTTTGTGTTGCTTTTAATTAGGTGGAAAGATGGATGACGCTGGAACTATGCGTGGTTACAGTGTGGGAGATGTAAATGACTTCCATGATGTTGATTGTGATCAAGTGGGGAGTACATGAGTATTTTGATTGCTCCCATTAGCTGTAAATTCTATATTTCATGTCACGAGCATAATGCTTCAGCTAAAGGTTCAACTCGGAGGTCAAGTCCATGAAGACCCCCACGAGCATCTTTGAAATGTTATAGACATTTGCTTGCCATTTAACTTTTAAGGTACAAAAAAAGGCTTTAAGGTTGAGGCTCTTCTTTTTTTCCTTAACGGGAGAGGCTGTGAGGTGGTTGGCTGAACTTTCTCCCGATTCAATTACATCTTGGGAGAAATTACATGTTGTATTCATTAAGAGATTCTATCCTTCCTCTAAGATGGTTAACTCCAGAGAAGTGTTAAGAATTTGAAAGGATTGATGGTGAACCACAACATGAAACATGGCTAAAGTTCTGAAAACTCCTACTCCAATGCCCGAATCATAAAGTTTCAGATCACCTTCTTTTGCAATACATCTACATGACTTTAAATGCTGTTAACAAAGCTGTAGCTGATCAATTAGCAAAAGGAGGAATCACGAAACAAATATTTGCTACCGCTTCGGAATTGTTAGATGAGATGACCAAGATAAATAGAGCTTGGTATACCTGAGATCACTATGCTTCCTCTACCCAAAGTGGACCATCAAAGGAATAATTAGCTAACGAGAAAGTGCGAGATGAAAATGTGGCCAAAATGATGATGCAGCTGGATTATTTTTCAAAACGTGTAGCAAATGGTGGTAAAAAAGTAGTGAATGTTGTGGGTGTTGCTAGTGATATTTCTTTTATGTGTGCCTATTGATAGTGGTTATGGTGTAGAGGTGCACTATATGGGTAATCAAGTGTAAGTTTCATAACCGATCTTTCATAGGCCACTCGAGAATCAAGGTTGGAAAAATAGAAATGGCTGGAGAGATGGAAATTGAGTGGATCAAGTCGGAGGTTTGCAAGAAAGGGGAAGCGAGCAAAATCACTATATTCCACCTCAACTTTTGTTGAAGTCCAACAAGCCGGTTAGGCTCCCAAATGGAAGACATACTTGTAAGGATCTTGAATGACATGGAGGCTTCAAATAGTATATTGAATGAAATGAAATCAGGCTTCTCTCAACTAAGTCAAATGGTGACATCTCACTCAGCCTTAATTAAACATTTGGAGACATGACTAGAAACACTCTTAGCTCACATAAACAACCAATTAAAAGCCAATGATCAACCATGCATGGCCTTTACTACTCATAGTGGTAAAGTTATTGAGTCCAATCTGGAAGCCAAGACCCCTTGATTTAGAGGGAATAAAGATTCTAGAAAGGAGGATGATGTGATTGTGAATGAAGAAAAAAATACTCTTAGTAATCTCGGGTGTGAGTGCAATGGCAAGGATGCTGGTGAATCAAATGAAGTTGAAGAATAAGCTGTTGAAGACGGAATTTGTTGTAAAAAACTTTCTTCGAATCATAATTCTTTTATGTTTTAAAAAATCTGTAAAGCTACATTTTTTGGCTTAACGTTCTCAAAAATTTTCCAAGAATACTATTCCTTTTCTTCAAAGGCTGGAAAAGAAGGGTGATGACACAAAGTTCCGAAAATTCCTCTTTATTTTCAACTTCCTTTCTATTAACATACTATTGGTCGAAGCTCTTACAAAAATCCCATCTTAGACAAAGTTAATGAAAAAATTGGTGACCAAGAAGAGAACTTTGGAGTATGAAACAATGAAGTATCACACGATTAGTGCAATTTTCACAAAACAACTTATTTGCAAAGAAAGAGGATCCCAGTGAGATTACAATTTTGTACACTATTGGAGCTTGTAAGTTTGGTAGGGCCTTGTGCAATTTGAGAGTTATCATAAAATAATGCCCTTGGCTGTGTTTAAAGAATTAGGTGTAGATACTCTTGCTCCCACATCTATGAAATTGCTCATGGATGATAGATCAATCAAAAAACTGGTTGAAATATTATGATGTTTTGGTAAGAGTGGATAGATTTATATTTCCTATTAACTCTATTATTCTAGATTGTGATGTGGATATCGAGGTGCCCATCATTCTTGGTAGGCCATTCTTGGCCACCGGGAGAGCATTGGTGGATGTTGAAAGAAGGGATTTGGAATTTCAGTTGAATAATGAAGTGGTGAACTTAAATATTTGTTAGATGATGAATAGGCATTGTGATTATCAAGTGAATGCTATTATTGATGTAGCTGATGAATCCATGAGCAGTATTGGAAGCTAGCATACTTGAAATGTGAATCATTGGCTAAACTTTTGACAAATTATGATGAAATTGATTAGATAATTGTGAGGGAGTAGTGCCTGCTCTAATGGGGACAGGTAGTCATTAAAAGGCTCCAACCAAGTTCAATATAGACTTGACTAATCATGATACTCAGCCGACAAATCGTTCTTATGAGGAACCACTGAATCTTGAATTAAAGGAGCTTGCAAGTCATCTTTAATATGCCTTTCATGGATAATAGCAGCTGAGTTGCAAGAGGGGTAGAGTAAGGCTCTTGTATATGTGCTACAAAGTATGTAAAAGCTATCGGATGGACTATAGCTTATATTATAGGCATTCGTTAGGAATTTGCATACATAACATCAAATGGTAGAAGTCTACAAACCAAGTGTGGAGCATCAACCTCTGCTTTACCCTCCTATGTAGGAGGTAGTTAAGAAGGAGATCATAAAATAGTTAGATGTTGGTGTTGATCTACCCAATTTTCGATTACAACTGGGTAAGTCCGATTCAGTGTGTGCCTTAAAAGGGAGGTATAACTATAGTACCAAACAAAAAACAATGAATGATTTCTACAACACCAGTCATCGGGTGGTGAATTTGCATGGATTATAGGTAATTGAACGCCTCTACAAAAAATGACCACTTCTTTTTGCCTTTTATGGGTCAGATGTTGGATAGTCAAGTGGATAACATGTGGTACTGTTTCCTTAACGGATACTCTAGGGACAATCACATATTTATTTCCCTGGAGGACCTAGATAAAACAATCTTCACCTGCCCCTATGGAACTTTTTCCTTCAAGAGGATGCCTTTGGGCTATGCAATGTACCAGCAACTTTTGAGAGGTATATGCTATCGATATTTGCTAACATGGTGGAAGAATCCATAAAAGTCTTCATGAATGACTTCTCGGTGGTAGGAGATACATTTGAACAATGTTTGGCTCATTTTAAGAAAGTATTGCAGCAATCTGTTGAGACTAATCTTGTCCTAAATTAAGAGAAGTGCCATTTCATGGTAAAAGAGGGAATTGTCTTGGGGCATCAAATTTTAGGAAAGCCTTTGCAAGTTGATCAGGCCAAAATAGATGTAATCACAAGCCTCTCACCTCCTTTCTCAGTCAAAGTAGCGAGGAGTTTTCTAGGGCATGCCAATTTCTACTAGAGATTCATAAAGGACTTTGCTACGGTTGCTAGCTGTATGTGTAAATTATTGGAAAAGGACTCCACTTTGTCTTCAATGTAACATATGTGAAGTCTTTTAAAGCCCTTAAACAAAAATTGATTGAAGCACTCATAATAGTGTCCTCAAATTGGTCCCAACCATTTAAAGTTATGTGTGACATGAGAGGGGTGGCCTTTAGGGTTGTTTTTGGTAAAAAAGAGAGGAAAGCTCTTTCACCCCATCTATCATGGAAGCAAGACTTTGAAAGCTACTCAAAAGAACTGTCCAGTGATAGAGCAAGAACTCCTGGCAGTAGTGTATGCATTTGAGAAGTTTCATGACTGTCTCCTGGGAACAAAAGTCATTGTACATATTGACCATGCATCTCTTCGTTACCTCATGGTGAAGATGGATACTAAACCAAGGCTCATCCAATAGGTTTTATTGTTACATGATTCGACTTTGAGGTGAAATATAGGAAGGGATATGAGAATCAGGTAGCCGACCATTTGTCCTGACATAAGCCATAAAACTTAAGTGCTAAGGAGGAGTGCATCTATGATAAATTGCCTGATGAGGATATGACGAGAGTAGCAACAATCAATTCTCCATGGTACGCAAATTAGCAAATTATTTGGCATATGGAGTTTTCCTAGATTTTTCCAATCCCTAACAAAGGAGGAAATTCCTATTTGATGAGAAGAAGTATTTCTATGACGAGCCTATCTTTTCGAGGAGTGTACGGATAACATGATCTATAAGTGCATGCTTGAGTCTACTATGGTGGCTATCTTGGAAGAGTGCCACTCTTCCATTAGTTTAGGCCATCATGGAGGAGTCTGTATTGTATCTAAGTCCTTAAAGTGGCTACTACTCGCCAACACTTCATACAGATGCTTATGAGTTTGCCAAAACATGTCTGAAGTACAACATCCGGGCAACCGTTCTACGAGGCATGAGTTCCCATTGACCCTGGCCTTAGAACTGGAAGTATTTGATATGTGGGGGTCGACTTCATGGAACCCTTTGTGTCTTTAGTTGGCAACAAGTACATTTTGCTGGTTGTAGACTTTGTATCAAAGTAGGTAGAAGTAGTAGCCTTGCCATCCAATGATGGTAAAGGAGTGGTGCAATTATTAAAGAGAAACATTCTTTCTTGATTTGATACTCCTCAAGCCATTATTACAAATGGTGGGTCTCACTTTTGTAATAGAATATTTTGGCCTTTGTTAAGTAAGTACGGAGTAAAGCATCAAGTGATAATTCAATGTCATCCTCAAGCTGATGGGCTAGTGGAGGTATCAAATAGGGAGATAAAGATGATCCTTGCAAAGATAGTGAATGGGAGCTGAAGTGACTAGGTTAGCAAACTTGATGATGCCTTGTGGGCCTATTGTACAACATACAAAGCTCCCATTTGGATGTCGCCATATCAGCTTGTGTTCGAAAAGGCTTGCCACCTACCTGTGGAACTTGAACATAGAGCTTTGTGGGCTATAAAGTGTCTGAATTTTAGGCATGATGAAGACTTAGATGCTTGGGTTATGCAAATCCATATTCTTGATTAGTTTTGATTGAAAGCATATAAGAGTTCTGCCCTATATAAAGAGAAGATCAAGAGGTGGCATGTCTTGTAGATTTTGAATAGAAAATTTGTTATGGGAGATCCGATGATATCATATAATTTGAGGATGCAGTTATTGCTCGAGAAGCTTAAGTCCAAATGGTTGAGACCTTTCTATATCACTGAGGCATTTGCAAATGGTGTAATTAAAGTTGAAAACAAGAAAAAGGAAAGATTTAAGGCAAATAGGCAAAGACTAACTGGGTGATTGGGTGGTTAACGTCATATACATGGATGAGCCCTAACTTGTAATGGACACCATTGTACCATGACATAAATTCAGCAGATTCCTCGTAGGCAACCTAAGTGTTAATGGATTTAAAATAATGTGTGTTGATTGTTGCATGTGTCTTAGCTGAAATGTGATGAAGGTAGCATAAGGGCGACAAAATGCATTGATCCGTAAATCAATGATTAATTTTAGCAACCGCAATTTATATTACTTCTTAGGCCATCTGATGATCCTATAGTTGTTGTTAAATTTCACCATCCAAGTTCAATCAGTGTATCGCTGGATGAAAAAGGCAACCGTCAATTTCTCTGCCCTTTGTGTCATAGAATGGCCCCTTGGTTGCTGTAAATTTCTATGATCTCTATTGCAACTTGACATATCACTAATATGAAATGGCAACCCTGATTTTGACCATACTCTGAGATGACCAATGACCCTTAGGTGCTGCAAATTTGAGCAGTCAAAGTTACCACTCAGTGGATCACTGAATTGGTTTGGTGACATAGTTTATCTACCCTTAGGTGCATTAGATGAGCTTCAAACACAATAAGTAAAGTGGTCTTGTATGAAACTTGCAGATCACCAAATGCTTTTTGTGGTATCACTCAGTACTGCCAAATTAAAATCGCCTCACCTACTTCATTCCGTAAATGCACTCAAATTTCGCTTCCTTTTTAATCTCTTCATCTACCATTCTTCTAGAGCACACCGCATACACATTTCTAGATTTTCTTTTGTCTTTTTTCCTTAGGATTGCTTCAGCTTCAATAATTTCTCCTTCATCTCCATTGTTGGCACATGGCATGTCAGGTATGTAAATCTCATCCCCATTTAATATGATGCTAGCATGAAAGTTGGTTTTGGGGGTATTACTTGTGTGAAATAGTGTTGGAGTTGGAAACTCTCTCTGGTTGTTGAATGTTGGCCACTCTAAGTTCTGTGAAATGCTGGATCATTAAGGCATTTTGAGTCTAAATATTTGTTGACATTGTTAAGAGCTTAAATGATGATTCAAAGTTTGAATGTTAAAAGTAGTGTTTTTCTTTAAATGAATGTTGTGCTCACTGAACTGGATTATTAGGATCTCCATTTGGAATGCATGTGTTTTGTCTAGCTTGATTTGTGTTGTTTGGGTGAAGTCTGAGTAACTCAAACTTTTGGTTGAGTGGATTGAGCTTTCCCAATAGTAGATTTGGTGATGTAATTCTTAAAGGTAACTCGTCACTTGACAAAATTCATATTTCTGATATGAATGATAAGAAGAAATTGACATGTGCAATGTGATTGATAATGTGAGGTTAGGCATGTGTTGCATATCGATAATGTGAGGTTAGGCACGTGTTGCGGAAGTTCCTTATTTTGTGGATTCAAACCTTGGTAATGTGAAAATTTTTTGAAATTTGCACTGCTAGTGAAAGTCGATTATGGTCAATTTGATCATCGAAGCTGAATTACTAGTGCGCTAAAAGACCACATACATCGCCTTTATTTGCATTCCTATAATCTTGTACCTGTCACATTTGGCGACGGTATCATTGACCACCCAATTAATTTTGTGGATTGCCAATTGCTTACATTTTTTGTTGAAGTGATATTTCTCTTGGTCTCTGATTGCCCATGAAATCAACAATGGTCATTTTTAGCACCGAATATGTTTGGCAATCCGCCAAACTTGTTCGGTGGGGAAAATGACCCCATTTACCAAGATCTTTTCTGAGTTTCTTTTCTTTTCCTTGTTTCTTCCCACATGGCTAGCTTTTCTTGATAGGTCAAGTACGATTAAGATCTTCAATGATGAAGGGTAATATGCAGTTTGGGAAGAAGATGGCAAATCTCAACCTTAGATATATTGGACGTTTGAGTACCTTTAGCGAGTGGAAGGGGTGGCCTATAGCCTCACATGGCCACCAGGAAAGGAAATCTCCATAGAAAACTCAAATCAAAACCTATACCCTCACATGTACATGAAGGTGAAGGATAATGTTTTCAAGAGCAAGCATGAGACCGTGGAAGATCCTCTCAAATCAAATGCAGAGAAGGTTAGATAGAAGACCTTGTCTGACTAATTTGAAGCCAAAAGGGCAAAGAACAAGGCTAGTAGGGAAAGAAAGTTCACTAGAACACATGAAGCTATCCCTGTAGTAGTCCTAAGAGATCCATCCTAGAAGAGGTCCATGAGCGGGGTATCCCAGCATAGTTGATCTACCTTCAGTCCCAACCGTAGAGCAATACGGAGTGAATCATGGGGAATGTTAAAATCATTCCTTCATTTTGTGTTCTATTTTTATTGTTCTTATGCATTGAAGGAAATGTTTTTTTTGGGTTAGAATTCACATTGTCTATTGAGTTGGGACAATAGGTTTTTGATGTGTAATTAAATCAATCCTTTTTAATTTTGGTTCGTAAATATTCTTTTATTTAGTTGTATAGTAGGTAGTTCTTTTAATTTTTTTGTTTTTTATGGTTAAATGATTGTGAATGATGTCCTTGATATTTGTGACAAACCCCGTACATATGTGAAACGCCATTCAAATGTACTTATCATGTCTCAAGTCCTTAGTAATCCGAGTTTCGATAGTTTATATCTTTAATTCAGATGGTGCCATGGACGAGGAGAATGTACTAACTCAGCAATTAGTTTTACACTTGAAGGATCAATCCATGAATAGATCTAGTGCATCTTGAGATGAATATGAGAGTATTGAGCTTGGATATGCGATGATCGTGAATTGTGAGTATGTGTTGCTACTATTTGAATGCAACTCCATTTTGCCAATGTGAGTTTAGGAATCTGTTAGAAGGGCATGATTTGTAACACCTAGAACTTGCCCAATTTGTTTTGAGGAGTGAATTCATTGAATTTAGATTAGGAAAGTGATGTGCTATCAAAATAAAGAACATTTGATGCCTGAAACGTAGGATCTGTAAGTTCTCAATGCAATTTTTATCATTTTTATGTGTTTATTTTTATAGGAAAAGTAGGTTGGTACAATTTTGGGAAAAGTAGCAGGTTTTGCTAATTTTTGAGTACATATGTGACCCTCTACGAGTCGTATCTCAGTTTACGAGTCATAGAGAAAGTCTCGTGTAGGTTTACATTGTTGAAGCAAAAGTTGAAGTTCAGCAACATGAGACCCAATTACGAGTCCTAGTTCCATATACGGTCGTAAAGGGAGGTTTCGTAGATATTTCCAGTTGATCAAATTTGGACCCATTGATGCAAATGTGGACTACGAGA
>JAPFFP010042054.1:0-14525 GCA_026153255.1 Solanum medicagineum | reverse complement strand
GAACTTGAAGAATTTAGAAAATAGGCTTTGGCACTCCATAGGTAGAAGAACCCATGAATGAATAAACCTACATACCTATAGATGTGGGGTTTGTACCTCACACACTAGGGTGATAAGTCCAATTATGACTAACCTAGATGAAGGGTTTGTACCTCACACACCAGGGTGATAGGTGCAATTATCATTAACCTTGATGAGGTGTTTGTACCTCACACACCAGGGTGATGGGTGATGTCATCATCAACCTACCAAAGGATTTGTACTTCGGAAATCTAGCTTGGTCTCTTCTACACATATGATATCCTATACGTGCATGAGTTACTTAAGCATGTCTTACCTAGGCATTGATCATACATGTTATATTGTCATATTATGCCTATTGCCTATTGCTATACATTTTCATTAGGATGTCTATCTCTTATTGCATTGCATCCTACATACTTAGTACATTCAAATGTACTAACACATACTCTTGCCTACATGATATCACCATGTAGGGATCAAAGCCCAAGCTGATCATCATCCTCCTCTTTCACGTGGCTAGTCCGGTACTACTCAAGCTAGTTGGTGAGCCCTCCACTTCGGGGACCTTAGTATATGTTTCTCTTATTATGTATTGAAACACTCTTCTTTTCTTTCTATTTTGACTATGAGGGTGAGCTTGGTTGCTTTGTCTTGGCCCCTGCTCTTATCTATGTAATAGATGTGTTGTTGGACATGATATGTACCTATGGTATGAGCCTTGACTCATTGTCTCTTGATTATGATGTTATGCAAGTTTTTCCCTTAGTCTCTTGCCCTTGTTTCCCAAATTTTTACATGTTACTTAAGTATTAATCTCTCTCCCTTAGTCCCAGTTCTCCTCGTTTATGTTTCTTGTGTTGTTTTACATTGCTTCCACAACCAAGGATGTGTAATGATATGCTAAGAGGTTTGTTTGGGGTTCCTTCGGGTTCCCCATTCGCCGGTCACGTCTAGGCCCTAGGCTTGGGCGTGAAAAAGATGGTATAAGAGCACTAGGTTGATAGATCATCGAAGTTCAACACATCGCGTCGATTAGAGCCTTATTCATAGTTGTGTTGTGCACCACAACTATGAATAGGAGCCTATGAGGCGTTCTAGGAAATATTTTACTTCTTCACGATCTATGTCATATGATAGATTTAGGTCCCTTAAGGCTTATTGCTAGTCCCTAACTGTTACATTTCAGGATATGTCTCAAGCTACTCAGAACGGCGAGGTACCAAATGCGGAGGTTCGCTATGCTCTATGGGTATTGGCCAAAGCGGCGATAAAATTGGCAACTCACCTCAATCAACAACTTAGTGCTCCCGATACTTCAATGGGTAAGAGGAGAGGTAGCGAGGCCAAGAGGGCCCGTATTAAAGGAAAGTTCCAAAATCTCAAATATAGATGTGATGCTATGTGTTCAACATGTGGTAAAGTTCATAGAGGCCTATGTTTGAAGGTCACCAATGCTTATTTCGATTGTGGCGAAGTGGGGCATAGGAGGAAGGATTTCCCTTATAAAGGCAATAAGAATAAAGGAGTTGATGGTGGGATGGCTAATCCCAAGTGTCAAAGGTGTGGAAAGAACAATGGTGGCCCGTACTTGAAGAAGACAAATGCTTGTTTTGGGTGTAGTGAAGTGGGTCACAAGCTAGTCTATTATCCATATGCCAAAAAGAGGTGTAAGGGTGGTCGACCTTTAGACCGAGGTCGTCATGTTGGTCAAAAAGCTCAAGGAGGGAATGAGGCGCCTGATATTGCTACCGATATTTTGAAATTTCCTTTAGCTTTGATGTGTTTCCATTGACGGACCCAGTGTGCCACTATTTCTTTCGTTATTCTTTTTGGTTGCTAGTGGGCTTCTTGTGTGTCTCGAGTTGTTATGTGAACCTTTGGTGTCTACCCTTTTTGTCGAGTATATTGTTGCTAGAAGGTTCATAGGTGTTGATCCGGGTTTGTATTGCATTAGGTCTTGCTTTGTGGCTTGTTGGAGTTGGTATGGTGGATTTTAATGTCATTATAGGAATGGGATGGTTGCATGCATGTTGTGCCTTCAGGGGTGGTAGGACCCATGGAGTTAGATCCCGAATCCCTAATGACCCCGTTCTTGAGTAGGAAGTTGTCAAATGGTAGCAAGGGAGGTAGGTCCATTTCTTGTCATAAGGTACAATTGGTCTCTAACAAGTTGCATTTTATCACCTTGTGAGAATTGGAGATATTGAACTTAAGTTGTTTTGTCTATAGAATTGTTGATGATGGTAGATGAGGCCTTGAATATCACTTTCTGATATTTTGAAATTGTGCTAGTGTCTTTTGGTTTGACTAGTACACTGGTTATGCCATAAGTCTCATAATTAATATCTTTAGTCCCTACTCTAATAGGCTTATAGTGGTTTTGGTGATAGTATGATGGTTCCTTTCCTAATAAGGTAGTGCATGTGAGTCATTTGAGAGCAGTACTACAAAGTTTAAGGAAAAAAGTTGGACGCTAAATAGGAGAAGTGGGAGTTTGGTTCTAAGAGGTTACCTTCCTAGGTCGTGTGGTGCCGGGTGATGGTATTAAAATGGACCCTGATAAGACGAGGGTGATTAGAAGTCGTATCTAGCAAGTCTTGTTTATGGGTATGTTGTCAACCACACTTCATAAGCAGGAGGATATAGGAAATTAGGAATTGTTACACTTCTTTTCGATCCCAATTCGTGCGATAGAGTTAAACTCTATGAAAGCACTCTTTTAATTCGTACTCTACGCGTTGCAGAGTTGTGATCATGCCCCCAAGAAAAGCTATTAGAGAAGAGGGCATCCTGCTAGACAGAACACTAACCAACCTGAGCCTCAGGATCACGCCAAACCATAGGCCCAGTTATGCAGCCCCCACAAGCTGAAATCTTGAATGTTAAGCTTCACCAGGCTATCCAAACTTTGGCCCAGGCAATGACAGCACCTCCTACTATACGAGGAGTGGGTATATAGGATGCTCCAACTACATTCAGGGTCCGTGAGTTATTAAGGATGAACCTACCTGAGTTCACAGGGTCTATACCCAATGAGGACCCAGATAACTACATTGATGAGCTTCTGAAGGTGTTCCAGGTGATGCATGTGGTTGATGCTGATAGAGTTGAACTGGCTGCTTACCAACTCAAGGGATGGCCAGACTATGGTTCGGCCCATGAAAGAAGGGTAAAGGAGAGAAAGCCCTATTGCAGGCTTGGGCAGTGTTTGAGGAAACATTCTTGGGGCGCTTCTTTCAAAGAGAATGGAGAGAGGCCAAGGTAAGGGAGTTCTTGAATTTGAAATAGGGCTCAATGACTATGTAAGAGTATGGACTTAAGTGCACCCAACAATCTCACTATGCTCTGGACATGGTTGTTGACATGAGGGAGAGAATGGGGATGTATGTTGATAGGCTGAATAGAGGGCCAAGGTAAGATGGGAGAGGAGCTATATTGGTGAGTGACATAGACATTGGGAGGTTGATGACTTATATGAAATAAGTTGATGAAGAGAGGCACCATGATAGAGAGGAGTTCAAAAGTAAGAAAGCAAAGACATCAAGCCATGAGGTTGGTAAGATAGAGAATGGGAATGGGAGCTGCCTTCAAACGGGGCCTTCATCTACTACTGCGCCCGCACCTAGGAGTGGACAGGGTCTCATAATTTTAGAGCTCAGGGATCTCAATCACAAGCAAGTATGGTCTGACCGTCCCAAGATAAGACACGTTGTATCACGTACAACACTTTTCACTTGGGAGAAAGTCGCAGAGGCAATACCAATGTTACAAGTGTGGCCAAACGGGTCACCTGCAGAGGGAATGCCCAATGTGGTCCTAGAAATCCCAATCATCTATGCCAAACACCACCCGAGGATGTACAGGTATGTTTGAGTCCCTACTACAGCAATGACTTGTTTGATTCAGGTGTCCTATTTTTTGTACCCTTCCCTCATTACTGAGTTTATCTTAATTGAGTGGGCCTACAGTGATTGGACCCTTCCTATCCACCATAGAGGTACCATAGTTGATCTGTTTGAGTTGAATGTGAATGATTCTAATGTCATCTTACGCACGAACTGTCCTTAGGCTTATTATTCCATTGTGGATGGTAGGAGTTAGAATATCAAGTTTCAGATGCATACTCGTGCTTATTCTTGCGTGGAAAGGTAATAAATGTAGGTTTCGCCAAAGGGGGAGATGATAAGTTCCTTCAGATCCAGATAGTGATGTTGATAGTAGTATCCTGAGAGTGAGGGTAGAGGAGGAGGAGTAATTAAATATATTCTTATGGGGATAGTGGTGTTGTATTTGTGTAAGATAGAGGTAGATATAGGGAGGGGGGAGATGAGACATTATTACTTTCAATAGATAGGTTAGAGTAAATTAGAATGTCTTTAGATAAGAATATGTTGGTGTAGCTTTCGGTGAGAGCTCTTCAATAGTGGAGCAAGAAATACTAAGTAGGCTTGATAATTCTTAGAGATAGTGAAGTGGTTACTGTGATAGGCTTGAATGAGTAGTTGTTGTTATGCGAGTATTGATGATAGACTATTGAAGACTTCGTAATAAGGGTTTCGAGTAAGAGTGGTTAAGTAGTGAAGAGGACTAGTAATCTTTTAATGAAAGTCCCAGTGAAAGCATAGAGCTTGAGTATTGAGCAATTAGCGTTGTACGAATATGATCATCTTTAGAATAACATTTTAGGGCTTAGAGTTAGGCTTGAACGGAATAAGAGGATGTGGTTAAGCGCAAACTTGAATAGGAGCTATGAGCTTGAATTGATGAAGTGTAGGGGCATGAAAAGGAGTGTAGTTAAGATGAGGTGCTGAGTTTGAGAGTTATCCAGAGAGTATTGTTTATTACGATGGTTCCATTCTTGATGAGAGTTGATGACCTTCTTCTTGATTTCAAATGACTGACTGTCGAGGCGTTTAAATGATTCGAACTGATTGAGTTTCGATGTTCTATTCATGCCTAATGAGGAGAGTGTTAAGGGTATGTCCTTACCCTTGACTTAAATTGATCTGTCTATTCTTGACTTGATATATCTATTCTTGAGTGAGTAGAATTCGTTAAGATTAAAAAGTAGTCAAGGGTTTGAGTTCATAGTTATTGGGTGAATGTTGAAATGAGTCTTGAGTCTATTGAAATGAGTCTTAAGTCTCTTCGTGCCTTGATGTCTACCTTTACTCATCATTCGAGGACAAATGATCCCAAGAGGGAGATAATGTAATGTCCGATAAACTCACCAAAATACTCCTAGAGGAGAGGTGGGCACATAACGCGTTTTCTTATGCTCTGATGGCAAATCCGAGGACGAATATGTGATCAGCATGAATAATTAAGTGTGAAAGTGGTCTCGCTTGATTTTTAGAGTAACCAGATCAAAAGATAATTGTTCGATACGAAAATGAATTCCAAAGAGGGTGCACGACTGGTGTACGACGCACACCTGCTGGGGACCAACACTTAATATTGTTGTAAAAAAATTTCTACGGGATTAGAAACCTCATTCGGAGAATTTTCAATGAAAAAACACAAAATTTGACACTTTTCGCGTCGCGGACCCCATGCCTCGAATGAGGGGCATTCCATTCCAAACCCTTTTAGACTTAATACATGATCAACATGGATCATTTTAAGCGTAAAAAAGGTTTAAGCCCCATTCTAAGTCCTTGAAAAAGACTAGGGTTATAGAGGAGAGAAGAGGAGCGTAAGATTGAGGAATTCGAGGAGAGTTCTTGAGGATCGATTGTTAGAAGCTTCACACTAGGTATGTAAGGCTAATCAAAAGCATGAGATTGTTTTTCCATGTGCCCCATAGGTGGTAATAGAGGAGTTGAGAGTCCATGAGTCCCCATATACATTTCTTGAAATACTTTCTTGATTATTTTCTTGAAAATTATATCTATTACACGTATTTTCATATGTTGATGATCATCATAAACTTATTTTCTTAAATTGAATACTTTTAATGAGTATTATATAAAGCTTGTATGTTGATTTGTGAAAGCATGCATGAATGAACCTAGGGATGGAGTCTAGAGCCTTGACTTGAGATGTTGATGGTAATCTTGATGTGAGTATGAGGTTGAGTTAATTGAGCTTGATGATCCTATGAGGCTTCATAATTGAGTTCTTGAGTTCCGCCTAAATGACTTTTTCTAAACGTTGATCTGAGTCTTTGAGTTCTTAAATGAGAATTGAGTTAATTGAGATGGGTTAAAGTCCCTGAAAATAATAGAGGGCTTAGAGTTTGAGATTATGATATAATGAGAGTCTCTACGAGGCTAAATTGAAATAATTGAGTTGAGATGAGGAGTCTTATGAGCATTCAGTCTTGGGAGGAGTATCGAGCATCGAAATGAGTAAGAGAAAGGGCACTTGCACTCATTAACTACGTCGCCAAGCGTAGGAGTTGACTAAGTTTTGTTAGAGTCGGATAAGTTCTCATGTTGAGGGATAAGTTCCATTAGAGTCGGACAAGTTTTCATCCTATAGATTAAGTTCTATTAGAGTCGGATAGGTCCTTACCTTATTGTCTTAAAATAATAGGACTTAATATATTAATTATCAGGATCCCTTGTGGGTCCTAGGCGTTCCTTATCTGGCAAGTATGGAAAGTTGTGGCAACATCAGTAGAATTGTTGTATAATCACTAGCTCATAAGTGATAGTTGTCCTATAAGAGAAACTCCCTAAAAGTTCCTACCTTGAGCACTCTGAGTCTAGTTGAGTTGTGTTCTATTGAGTTGAGTTGAATTGAGCTTCATTGAGTTGAGTTGAATTGAGCTTCATTGAGTTGAGTTGAGTTGATTGATGAGGTTGATTAGTTGATAGTCACTTGTCTTCTATTTATTCTTGCTTTAGATAGACATTTGACATTCTGATTGAGTATTATTTTGAGTTGATGTTGTTTCTATATTATTCTGTCTGTTTTCTGTTTCATTCAACTATTTTACATACCAGTACATTCCACGTACTGATATCCCGTTTGGACTTCATCGTTTTATGATGCAGAAGTAGGTATTAGAGATCGTCAATAGGTGTGTTGTTGAGGATCTGAGCATTCAACTGAGTTGGTGAGCCTCCTTTCCTTCGAAGGCTCATTTTTTATTTTCATCTTGCTTATTAGAGTTAGACTTTGAGTTAGCTTTATTATATTTTCAGGTAGCTAAGGGTCTATCATTGGCACCAATTGAGAGTGATAGAGGCTTCATAGACTAGAGTCGAGTATTGATGTTGAGACTTAATGACCTAGTTCCTTTTTTCTACTAGCCATTTTATTTAATTGAAACAGTTCTAAGACATTAGATGGTCCCATTTATCTTCTTTAGTCTTTCGCTGAGTTTCCTGAGTTATATTGAATGAACTGATGTGATGAGACCAAGTGGTTCGCTTGGGGACTAGCAATAGTCTCCAAGTGTCGACTATGTCTAGGGTACCTTCCCGGGGTGTGACATTCGTTTGCATGCATAAGTTTCCGAATGAATTCCAAATAATCCATTGAAAATTTTAAACCTTGCCTAAATCATTTTTGTAGGAAAAATCTAGTGCAGGCACTCTTGTGCTCAGCGATCGCAAGCCCCGGACTACATTTGCGGAGGCTTGTGTTTTAGTGTTCCGCAATATGGAAGCCAAAACCCCTTGCTCTCCTGTTCACGGTAAGCTCTCTACAATCACAGGGGTGGGAGGGGTCTGAAGTCCTGTGCTCCATGTTCACTGAACAACTTCTGTGATTGCAAAGGTCTCTGTACTTGTACTCCACGATAGCGGGGTGCTGTGCATGCGATTATGGAGGTCATTCCAGTTGGGTATATCTATATATGCTCTTAGTCACAAATTGGATCATTTGTTCATTTTCAAGCAAAGGATTCTCCATCATTTCAAGTTCAAATTGGATGATTCAAAGCTTTATCCTGGAGGATTTTTCACAAGGAACGCAATGGTGAGCTTAAAATCTTAATTGGAAGTTTCATTCAAGGTGGAAATGTGACTTTAACTGCTGATTATAGAGAATTTTTGGAGTAATTTTTTTGTAAACTATGGGAGCCAATATCTTGGTCATCTTAGACCTGTTTTTAGCAATTCAAGAGCCTAATTTGTGGTAAAATTTTGCGGGGATCATTGTGGTGAGCTTAGAATTTAATAAATTGGAGTCTTAGTGTAGGTGAATTACGAATTTAGCTGTTGCATTGAGGTATTTTCAGAATGGATTTGGGAGAAGTTTCGGAGTTGATAACTTGAGTATTAGGAGTTCGTTTTCAGTGATTCTTGGGTCCAAATTGTAGGCAGTTTTTTGCAAGGATTGTCATGGCATGATCAGAAAGTGCATTGGAGGCTTAGAGGTACTTTGATGTCAAAGGTACTATCCTTGTTCTTGAAAAATTCTGTTATTGTGAAAATATTTTTTGATCATAATTCCTCTGTTTTAAGCCTTTAAATTGTGTCTCGTTTTGGGGAAAGTGAATTTTTAACTTTTTGTTAAGTATGAATGAACCTGTATGCACCTATATGTGTGTAATTGAATACTTTGGGGATAAAATTGTATCATTGTAGGCTCGATCATGACTTTTTGTATTGAATACTTGTTCATATGGCGATATATTGAGTTATAAATTATTTGTGAATTCATAATTTATGTGACCTTGTGAATCATTCGATGATTGATAGTGAGATGGTGCCTATATTTTGATATGATTGATAGATATTGTGGTGATAATGAGACATTTGGAAATTACTCAATTTCTATTGATGACGTACTTGATATATATGGACATCTTGCATACTCTATTTCCTTAAACATGATTACTGTGTCATTACTATGTGTTTGCTTGATGATCTATTGATGATAAAAAGCCAAAGGAAAATGATTTCGGCTAGTAAGAAAGAAAAGAAATGAAAAGTCGAAGGGAAATGATTTTGGCAGATACATAGTCCATGTATGGCCCCCATGCGTTTCAACTGAGGCCGTCATCTGGTCAGTGGAGTTGTATCGTAGGACAGACATGTATGATGATTATTTGACATTGCATTGCATTATTCATATTTCATGGCATTCACTCCATTTCATATTATACTTATCTTGATATTACCTTTGTATTATTTATAAACTTACATACTTGTTGTAACATTGAGTTTAGTAATTGTTGGATCTATTTACATACTTGTATATTAACATATTATGCCAAGTGATGGGTATATCTATATTATTGCGAACTGTATATTATGTTGTGCTGGGACTTTTCTAAGTGTAGGGTTGTAATACTGGTGGATTGTGGTTGGGATTTAAGGAGTTACTTGTGTTCTTCATTGTCTTATCTTAGGTTAGTTCCTTTGGTGAGTACCGTGTTGTTTGGTGCTCACCCGTTGCTACATTTTTTATAGGTAGTGAGTCTGGTCCACCTTGCAAGCTTTTGATTATTTTTTTGATCGAACTTTGGATCTATTGAGAGATAGCTGTTTGTTTCTTCAACAGACCTTCAAAGATTCTACTATTACGTTTTGGTTCTATTTGAGGACTTGACATTACGACTTGTGTTTTATTTGAGTATTCTATATATAGAGGCTTACACATGTGATACTAGTTTTGGGATGATTTTAGTGTGTTTTCTTCCGCTTATCAATATTATTAGACTACTATCTTACTCTTTTATCTTTATTGTTAAACGGTTTGGGTTTTAGGCTGACTCGTCTTGGTGGGTTAGGTGAGTGCCTTCACACCCGGATTTTGGGTCGTGACACTATAATGAACATGTTCCATTAAAAAAAACAACCTTATAACATAATTGATATTCCCTCCGTCCTGAATTAATTGAATTTTTAAAGTTTTTTTCAATGTTCAAAAAATTTGAATTGTTCAAGATGAATGTTTGGAACTTTTTCCATAATTGTCTTTTCATTTATTGAACTTTTATATTTTATAGGAGATAAATTACACTACATATTTATGATTTTACAAAGGGCAATAGTGAATAAATTTTGTCTTTGAATGTTTTTCTTAATATGTGTGTCTTATCTCACAAATTCGATTAAAATGGGACAGAGGGAGTAACAATCAACAATTACAAAACAATAATATGGGAAAATCAGTACTATCTCTATGAGGTTGTGTAAGGTCTATGTACATTCTGCCTTCTCCATACCCCACTTATGAGATTTCACTAGGTATGATGTTGTTGTTGTTGGATTCTATGAACAATCTCTTCCCGACAATTTTTTGTTTCTAGATCAGTTGAATGTTTAGTTTGAAAAATACTCCCTTTGTCTCATTTTATATGACATCCTTTCTTTTTTGGTCCGTCCTAAAAAGAATGTCACCTTACTCTAATTGAAAATAATTTACTTTAAAATTCTCTTTTTACCCTTAATTAAATGATTCTCAACAACACAAATATCTAACAACGATTTTAGAACACAAGTTTTAAAAGTCTTTTTTTTTCTTAAACACCGTGTCAAGTCAAAGGATAACACATAAAATGGGATAAAGGGAGTAATAAGTGTTTTTTTTTATAAAATATTAAAATTTGAAGTAATTTTTAAATATTCAAAACTTCTCAAATATCTCCCAAATTTCTAAATACTACTTTCTTTTCTTCTAGTATTTGGAAATTTTCTAAAAATTATTTGCCATGTTTTTTTGGCCAAAACACCCCACCCAATTTTTTTTCTTGGAGTTTTTGCCAAAAATATTTGGTGCCAAACGGGCCTAAATTTCTGTGTGTACTCCTCGGTGAATACTACATGGGAATTTTGATCCTTTTCCCTTCTTTGGTCATCTAAAATCAAATGTCTTGCAATCTGTCTTCTTTCGTCCTAATGAAGGACTAATTTGATATAATGGCGCACAAAGATTGGTGATTAACAGCACGATTAACGAAGTAGAAACTACTGAACATGGAAACTTCAAATAGTGGAAATGGCATATTCTTGTCCATTTCACCATTGGAAGCTCTTCATCTGCATTTAATTGTTGGATTTGTACTGGTTCCACCATTGTTGGTCGCTCACCATATCTATTCCATCAATCTCACTACTCATCCATCTCAAACGCTTTTCCTCCTTTGGGTATCTTATTCGTTTCACTTTTGTTAGGTTTGAATTTAGGCTCTTTTTGTTTTCAGGGATTTGTGGCTCCGGTGGTGATTCTTCTTTTCAGTCACCTTCGACAAGATAGGAAGCAATGCTCTGTAATTCTAATCCATTTTTGGTCTTTGATTTTATCGAATTTTATATCTTCCAAATTGCATCTCTTTTGTTGTGTTTAAGTTTAAAATTGTTTGTGTTTCATAGTACATCAAAGCTGTAGGACGAGGTTTTCTGGGTCTTCTTGCTGGTTAGTCATTCTTAGAAACAAAATTCTACATTTTCACTCTATATATTTTGGATTCAATTCTATACGTGGTGATTTGATGAAGCACTTGCTGGGAACGGTGTTCAAGTGGATTTCTTGTGAGTAATAAATTGTTGAAAGTCTCTCTACCTCCTCGAGATAGGGTTATGGTATCTGTATACTCTACCCACCCAAACTCCACTTATGGGACTACACTGGGTTTGTTGTTGTTGTTGTTGTTGTTGAGTAATAAATTGTTGAATCCCTTAAACACATGAGAATGTTTTCTGGATTCCCTTGCTGAAATGCCTTCTTCCACAGGTCAGGTGAAGTTAACCATTTGCATTATAAAAGAAATTTTCTTTAAAAAAAGAAAAGCATTTGCATTTTGATTCTGAAAAATTTACAGAGAAATATCTGTGGAAGTTTCTGAATGAATTCACTGTATAAAGAACAAATATTGCTGAATGGATAATGAGGGTTCATGTAGCCAAAACAGGGATTGAGCCTGCGTTAATTGATTCCGGTACTATACAAGTTTATCACTTGGTTTAGAAGCATTTCTTTTTTCTCAGAAGTAAATACCATATTTTATGTTGTTCCTTTTCTTCTTCTGCATCTGTTGCCTGAAGTCCTTGGGAACAGTATATGCCCCTTGAAGCAATGATTCATCCATTTTCTGTATTCGTGTGTTTGGCCTTTATTGGGATTCTTTGTCTTTAGAGTATACCTCAAAATATTTGAAGTAGGTTTCATTAGCTGGGACTATATTAACAATATTCTATCCCCAATATTATCCATTATTGTAAATGACTTGTCTTATGTTATGTTTGTAGGGGCCATAGTTCATGCACTGGGAGCTATTATCTTGGGAGCACCTGTTAGTTTCGAGTATGTAACCATGTGGATTTGTTTCAGTTTGCTATAAGTATTGCAAAGAAGTGAAACCATACTTGAGATTGGATGAAAAGAGGTTTGATATGCATACACCATAGGTCTCTAAGTGCTCTCTGAGTTTCCAAATTGACCTCCATTTACCATTGAGATATATTCGCTGTGGAATAAAACTTATATAATTCTAGTACCGAGATGTTATCTCTGTTTTTATCTCGTATAACCTAGGAGTTATCTTGTGCTTTTATGTCTTAAAGTTGAGAGAATGCATTGTGATCTCCTTATAAGGTCTTGGATGATTCTCTTCTCAGAGCTACCTTTCGGGATTGAGCTAAGCCAAAGTTTCAGTTCTTCACATGGTATGAGAGTCAGATCCATTGATCCATGTTGTAGTGTTTCTCAATGTTGGGCCCTCGTGTTATATTATCCATGCTTCAATTGTCCGTTGTTGGATCTTGAGTGTATGCAGAGTGTCAACTCCTACGTTCATTGAGGAATGGTTTGTGGTATTCTTTAATGGACGTGGGCAATTCTAATCCTTCCCTCATGAGATAGCTTTTAAGGATGAGTAAGGGTCAAGGTCCGTTTCCTTGCAATGTCTAATCTCATTGACTATGTGAAGAATTTAAGACAACGTACCCATTGTAATCTCACAAATGGGGTTTACGGAGGATGGGTGTATAATGTCTTACATATGTCTTGTGAAGGTAGAGATGTTTTCGATGGACCCTCTGCTCAAGTAAAACATATAAAAAAAATCCAAGTATGTAAAGCAAACAAAGTCGAAAAAGTCATGTTGAAAATGATGAAGAAAATAATAGTAGCAGGGATAAAATAATACAATAACTAAAGCAAAGGAAATAACAAGCGATACTCAAATCAAAGAATAAGATAGAACGAGGAGTAATAATAACATTACTGAAAAGGAAAACTAGACTATGCTCAACCTACTAACCTTCTATCCTTATTCTCGACCTTCATATATTGCTAGCTAGGATCATGTCCTCGCTGAGTTGTAGGCGAGTCATGTCTTGTTTAATCAACTATCTCCAAGACTTTTTTGGCCTACCTCTACCTTTCATAATGCCCACTATAGTCAATCTCTCGCACCTTCTTACTAGGGCATATGTACATATTCTTTTCACATATTTGTACCATCTCAGCTTTAGCCTCCCCATCTTGTCCACCATGAAGGTCACTCCTATCTTATCTTGAATAACTTTGTTGTTGATCCTATCTCTTCTAGTATGCTCGTACATTCATCTCAACATCCTCATTTTTGCTACTCCCATCTTCTAAACATGTGAGTTCTTGGTGGCCAACGCTTTGCCCTATACATTAAAAATGGTCTAACCACCACTTTATAGAATTTTACTTTTTAAACTTGGAGGCACATTTTTATCACACAAGACATCGGATTCGAGCTTTCATTTCATCAACCCCGCTCGATTTTTTAACTTGGGTACTTGAAACTTTCTTTCTTGGGGATGACTTGTGTCTCAATCCTTATTTCTATATCTACGACATGAGCAACGTCACTAAACTTACACTCCAAGTATTTTCTTTTATCCCTGCCCAATCTGAACCCTTCAGACTGCATGGTCTATCTCCAAACCTCTACTCCATGGTTGACTTTGTCGCTTGTCTCATCAATCAAAACCATGTCATCTGCGAAGTATACACTATGGCATCTCTCCTTGAATATGTTGCATTAATACATCCATCATCGAAAATTGAAACGGACGAAGAGGCCTGCATTACCAATCCCTGCATTACTAATTTCTGTATTATTCATCTTTGTACCAAACGACTCCTTACAGGCTAAAGATGTACTGGTAGCTTACATCAACGTAATTAAGGATATCTATGTTGGAGTCAAGCCCCGAGCGAGGATAGTGGGAGGTGACTCGAATAACTTCGAGTTGTGATAGGGTTACACTAGGGATTAGTAATGTAGGGATTATTTTTTATCAAATGTTTGGTTCATTGCTTCCCATCTAATCTTGTGCTTGGTTTAAAACTCTACAAAAAGCTTCTTTCCAATTATATCTTTGAATGATTATGAAATTTTCTATTTCATGTGATTGGGTCAAACTAGATTATTTTGTTGTGGATTCTAACTAATTAGGAGAACAACAAGTTTGTCGCCATGTTTGCTATTTCCTCACTTGAATTGTTTGAGAATAAATAATTATGATCTTAATAAATTGATCACTCATGAAATGTCATTTTCAATTTAATAAAAATAGACCATCTACTTTTAAAATGGAAAGATGATAAACAATTGTGAGAAT
>JAPFFP010042053.1:0-14526 GCA_026153255.1 Solanum medicagineum | reverse complement strand
GTAAAGACTTTTTTTTCTTAGTTTAGATTCTTATGACTATGAGGGTGAGCCTGGAAAGTGGTCTTGGCCCCCGCCCAATCTATGCTAGAGGTGTTGTTGGATAAGTTATGTATTTATGCTTTGAACTTTGACTCCTTTGATGATTTATGCTATGAAAGACTTTCTTAGTCCCTTTGTCCTTATGCATATTCTCTTATTGTTATTTAATTGGTTCGGAAACCAAGGATGTGTAAATGATATGCTAAAAGGCTTGTTTGGGATCCCTTTGGGTTCCTATTCGCTATGTCATGTCTAGGCTCTAGGCTTGGGTCGTGACAAACTTGGTATCAGAGCATTAGATTGTTAATGGTCCTCGGCATCCAACATACCACAACGATTAGAGTCTTATTATTGGTTGTGAAGTGCACCACAACTATGAGTAAGAGACTATGAGGCATTTTAGGAAATGTTTCCTTACTTCTTGATCCATGTCGTTCTATAGAAGTTAAGGTAAGGCTTTCCTCTAACTAATGTTCTTTCCTATGCTAGATCATGCCTATCCCTAGAGGAAGAAGATCTCGTACACCCAAAGAACAACCGGCTCATGAAGAGTTCCACGATGCTATTGTCATGCTAGCTCAAGCTATGACTAATCAAATCAACCAAAGGTCCTAATCCCTTCATGTTCCTATTCTGGCATCTAGGGTAAGGGATTCCATAAGGATGAACCCACCGAAGTTTCATGGGTCTAAAGTGGATGAGGATCCTCAAGAATTCATTGATAAGGTTTACAAAGTATTGTCTATCATAGGTGTTAGATCAGAGGAGAAAGCAGAGTTGGCAGCCTACTAACTCAAAAGGGTTGCCCAAATATGGTTTACTCAATAGAAGGAGGAGGAGGGGAACGACAATGTGATCCTTTGGGAGGAGTTTAAGGCGACATTTCTCAACCGGTTCTTCCCTCTTGAGTAAGGGAGGCCAAAATGATGAAGTTTGTGAATTTGAAACAAGGGTCTATGAGTGTGAGGGAGTATGCCCTAAATTTCAACCAACTCTCTAAATATGCTCCACAAATAGTGGCCGAGCCAAGGTCTAGGAAGAACAAGTTTGTGATGGGTATGTCTGACTTGGTAAATGAAGAATGTCGTGCCACCATATTGATTGGGGATATGGAATTGTCCCACCTCATGACTTATGCCGAACAATTGGAAGGGGAGAAGCTTAGAAAAAGGAGAAGTGGTGAGGCCAAGAGGGACTTTTTTGAAGGAAAGTTCCAAGGTCCCAAGGGTGGCCGGTTTCATCAAGGCCAAAGGTCTTCAAATGCTCCTAATAGAAGGTATTCTATTGATAACCCAAGGGTCCAAGGTGGTGTTGGTGTGGTTCCAAATACTACATGCCCAAGGTGTGGTAGAGGCCATAACAGCCCATGTTTGAGGGACACTAATGCATGCTATAATTGTGGAGAGGTGGGTCACAAGAAGATTGATTGTCCTCGTAATCAAAGCAAGGGTAGAGATGGTCGTCCATAAGGCTGGGGTGCAAATGCAGTTTCTTTAGGAAGGGGAGGTCAACAGAGTGGTTCCCCAAGGCACAATCGATTTCATGCTCTTCAAGGAAGGAAAGGGGTAGATGAGGTGTCCGATGTCGTCACCAATATGTTAAAAGTCTTTGATTTTGATGTGTATGCATTGGTAGACCCGGGTGCCACTCTTTCTTTTGTTACTCCTTTTGTTGCAAAAATTTTCATGTTGAACCCGAATTATTGTGCGAGCCATATGAAGTGTGTACTCCCATCGGTGCATCCATTATTACTAGAAGGGTCTATAGAAATTGTCCCTTTTTTTCTTTTGCATAAAATATTGCCTTGTGATTTTGTTGGGTTGGATATGGTGGATTTTGATGTCATTCTTGGGATAGATTAGTTGCATGCATATTATGCCTCTATTGATTGTAGAACCCATAGGGTCAAATTCCAATTCCCTAATGAACCCATCCTTGAGTGGGGGAGTCAGGACGTGGTGGTCAAGGGTAAGTTTTTTCTTACACTAAAGCTCAAAAGTTGATGTCTAAGGGGTGTCTCTATCATCTTGTGAGGGTTAGGGATGTTGAGTCCAAAGTCCTTCCTATAGAGTCGGCCTCGGTGGTTAATGAGTTCCTAGATGTCTTCCCTAGTGAGCTCCCCAGTGTTCCTTCTGAAAGGGAAATAGATTTTGGTAAAGACCTTCTTCCCGATACTCAACCCATTCCTATTCCTCCTTACTGTATAGCCCCGACGGAGTTAAAGGAGTTGAAAGATCAACTGAGGGATTTGTTGGAGAAGGGTTTTGTTAGGCCTAGCCAATCACCTTGGGGTGCACCGGTGTTGTTTGTGAAGAAGAAGAAGGATAGTTAGCTTAGAATGTGCATTGATTACCAGCAACTTAATTGAGTCACCATCAAGAATAAGTACTCTACTCCAAGATTGATGATCTTTTTGAGCAACTTCAAGGGGCTAGTCACTTCTCTAAGATTTATCTTTGGTCCGGGTATCATCAAGTGAAGGTGAGGGAGTGTGACATTCCTACGATGGCCTTCCGGACTAGGTATGGGCACTATGAATTCGTGGTTACGTCTTTTGGGTTGACCAATGCACCGGTTATCTTCATGGATCTTATGAATAGGGTCTTTAAACCCTGCCTTGATTTGTTTGTGGTGGTTTTCATTGATGATATTTTGATCTATTCCCATAATGAGGAGTAGAATATGGCTCACTTGAGGGTAGTTTTACAAATCTTGATGGAGGAGAAGTTGTATACCAAATATGAAAAGTGTGAGTTTTGGTTGAAAGAGGTTTCCTTTCTAGGCCATGTTGTGTCGGGTGATGGTATTAAAGTGGATCCTAAAAAGATGGAGGTAATTAGAAATTAGCCTAGACCTTTGACTCCATCAAGTGTTAGAAGCTTCTTGGGCTTAGCGGTTAATTACCGAAGGTTTGTGAGTGGGTTTTCTTCTATTGCTTCTCCTATGATTAAGTTAGCCCAAAAGAAGGCAAAATTTGTGTGGACCGATAAGTGTGAAAGGAGTTTCCAAACTTTGAAAGATAAGCTTGTCTCCTCTCCTATCTTGTCTCTACCGGAAGGGTTTAAAGGATTTTTTGTGTATTATGATGCCTCACAAATTGGCTTGGGTTATGTTTTGATGCAAAATGGTAAGGTGATAGCTTATGCCTCTAGACAACTTAAGGTGCGTGAAAAGAATTATCCTACCCATTATCTTGAATTAGTCGTCGTGGTATTTGCATTGAAGATTTGACGTCATTATTTTATGAGGTGCATGTTGATGTGTTCACTGATCATAAAAGTCTCCTATATGTGTTCACCCAAAAAGATCTCAAGACAACGAAGGTGGTTAGAGCTTCTTAAGGATTATGATATGAGTGTGCATTATCACCCCGGTACGACTAATGTTGTGGCCGATGCTTTGAGTAGGGTGTGTATGGGTAGCCTTGCACATGTTAAGGATGAGGGCAAAGAGGTAGCTAGAGAGGTTCATCGGTTAGGTTGGGAATTAGTTAGAGGACATTGATAATGGTGGAGTAGTGGTGGTTGATGGTTCCAAATCTTCATTGATTGAGGAGATGAGGGCAAGGCAAGATCTTTCCCCGCTGTGCTAGAGTTGAAGGATTTGGTGAGAGATGGTAAGGTGGAGGTTTCTCCCAAGGGGGAGATGGTGCCCTCAGATACCAAGGTAGATTGTGTGTACCTTGTATTGATAACTTGAGAAAGAAGATTTTAGATGAGGCTCATAATTCTTCCTATTTTATTCACCCCGGTTCTACAAAAATGTATGGAGATTTGAGGGAAGTGTTTTGGTGGGGTGGTATGAAGAAAGACATTGCTAGATTTGTATCATGTTGCCATAATTGCCAACAAGCAAAGCCAAACATCAAAGGTTAGGTGGCCTAGCCCAAGATATAGAGATTCCTACTTGGAAATGGGAGAAAATCAACATGGACTTTGTAGTTGGGTTGCCTGAGACTAGAAAGCATTTTAACTCCATTTGGTTCGTGGTTGATAGGATGACAAAGTCGCCTCTTTTTCTACCGACTAAGACTACTTATGGTGCCAAAGATTATGCTAAGTTGTATTCATTGGTTGGTTAGATTGCATGGAGTGCCTTTGTCTGTCATATCGGATCGTGGTGTTCAATTCACTTCTCATTTTTGGAGGTCCTTCCAAAGATGTCTTGGTACCAAGGTAAAGCTTAGTACGTCCTTTCACCCTCAAACGAATGTCCAAGCCAAAAGAACTATCCAAACTCTTGAGAATATGCTTAGATCTTGTGTATTGGAGTTTAGTGGTAGTTGGGATGATCATCTTCCACTCATTGAGTTTGCTTACAATAATATCATTCTAGCATTGGTATGGTTCCTTTTGAGGCTCTCTATGGTGGACGTTGTAGATCCCCGGTTAAATGGTTTGAGGTAGGGGATATGGATTTGTTGGGTCTGGATCTGGTTATGGAGGCCATGGAGAAGGTAAGGTTGATAAGAGAAAGATTGAAAACAGCCCAAAGTCTTCAAAAGTCCTATGACGATATGAGGAGAAGGGACCTTAAATTTAAGGTTGATGATTGGGCCTATTTGAAGGTATCACCCATGAAGTGTGTGGTTCGTTTTAGTAAGAAGGGTAAATTGAGTCCAAGATTTATTGAACCTTATACAGTGTTGAGGAGGATTGGTAAGGTGTCCTATGAGTTGGAGTTTCCCAATGATATGAATATGGTTCATCAGGTCTTTCATGTGTCTATGTTGAGGAAATGTGTAGGTGACCCAAGTGCCATTATGCCTCTTGATGTTATGGGTGTTGTTGAAGACAATTTGACTTACGAAGAGGTTCTAGTAGAAATTTTGATAGACAAGTGAAGAGGTTGAGGAACAAGAATGTTGCTTCCGTCAAGGTCCTTCGGAGAAACCAACAAGTTGAGAGTGCTACATGGGAAGCCGAGGCGGACATCCAAAAGCGATATCCCTATATCTTCCATTCTTCTCAACCCTAAGGTACTAATTCAAGTTCCCTATGTGATTTCAAGTCTTATGTTTCAGCCCCTATATCATTGCATGCATTCATGTTTATGTTGGCAAGTTCATGGTGATTTGACACTTATGTTGAGATTTTTGAAATGACATTTAAGTGCATTGTTGCATTCATGTATTGGGTTGAACTTATCTTGATTATTTCTCTTATATATGTTTCTTTGACATTTGGGAACGACTATTTCCATGGGGAAGATATTGAAACGCCCCAAAAAGTTCCCAAAAATATACTCGGAAATGCCCATATTCATAATTTCCATATGTCTCAAAATTCGTGCATCACATCGAAAATACAACTTCATATTCGTGATCAGGGGGAAAAGTTGAGTGGGAAATGGATCTAACCTCGATTTTAGAGCAACCGTATCAAAATTTCATTTTCCCAAAAATTCTTTATCCAGTGTTGATCCGCGCCCCTGGCACAATGCGGGCAAGGCTCAGAGACGTGTATTGTTCTTGCCAGTGCACTGTTTTGGTCCAAGGAGAACTTGGTCTTAAGCCTTCCCATACGTAAAAACACCTATACTTAGTCATTTTTCAACCCCCTATCATTCAAGACATTCCCCAAAACCCTCTCAAACACTTGGCCAAATATTTCACTCAAATTCAAGTGTCCCAAACTCATTCCGGATCTTAAGGAATTCACTCAAGCTTCAGTTCTCATTCCAATCTTCATTAAGGGAACCTCCAAAGTTGAGGTATGTGGGTTTCAACCATTGGGTCCTTTCACCCATGGTGCCCAACCTTCCTTTCTATAAAATTACATGTTTTCAAGTTGATTTACTTATGGGTATTCCTACTATGAATTTGATTATAAACTATGTTGGGGTTTTCATGAAGTGTGGACTATTTAAGCAAATTTTGAGCTATGAATTTATGTTTTATAATAAGATTTGATGAAGGGCTTTAATGTATCTTGCATGAGGGTGTTACCAAGTGTCCGTGGGTTTACATTAAGTTTTCTCACATGATTTCACTCTTGAATTACATAATTTTGAACTAGCATTACACACCCGCCAAGTGTTTGATAAAATATCCGGTTTAGGGTTCTTGAGTTATTGATAATCTAATGCATGACTTGTGATTTGAATGACTTTATGATGATGAAAGGAAAATATATACGTGCTGATTTCGTGAAAAATATCTATAGTGTTGCAGGTGACTACACCTTGTTGAAGGGCTGCTATGCCTCAATCATCATGGATGGTAGGGTATGACAACCATCAACTAATTGAGGGGTTGATACCTTAATCACAATGCATGGTAGAGTGTGACAACCATCAACCAATTGAGAAGTTGATACCTCAATCACCTCTCCAAGGCGGTGGTAGGCCTTTGATTCTATAATGATAGTCTCTTACTACACACGTAATATGTTCTATATAAGCATGTTTTATTTCAAGCATTGATCATGTATGTCATGTTGCTACTACACTATCTCTTGCTTATGTATATGTATTTTGATTATGTTGTCTATCTCTTGTTGCGTTGCATCTTACATACATAGTACATTCAAACATACTAATGCATACACTATGCCTACATGATGTTACCATGTAGGAACCGAAGCTCCACTTGATCATCCTCCTCTACGTGGTCAGTTTTATCTCTTGAAGCAAGCTTGGTGAGTCCTCAACTCCGAGGACAATAGCTATTGATCCTACATTATGTAAAGAGTTTTGTTCTTTGTTTAGATGCTTATGACTATGAGTGTAAGCCTAGAAAGTTGTCTTGGCCCCCGCCCAGTCCACATTAGAGGTGTTATTGGACAAGTTATGTATTTATGCTTTGAGCTTTGACTCCTTTGATGATTTATGCTATGAAAAGCTTCCCTTAGTCCCTTTATCCCTATTTATATTCTCTTATTATTGTCTAATTGGTTTTGTGACCAAGGATGAGTGAATGATATGCTAAGAGGCTTGTTTGGGATCCCTTTGGGTTCCCATTCACCATGTCACGTCTAGGCCCTAGGCTTGGGTTGCAAAAAAGGACCTTGTAGCAATTGCACTATAATGTTGAAGCTCTTGGGAGAGCTTCTGACTCATAGTACGCTTCTTTGTAATCAGGTCTTTTATAAATTTTGTGTACCCTAGCATCTTCTCTAATACCTCAATGAGAGGGATGTTGATGGAGAGTTATTTCAGCATGGAGAGAAAGTGCTTGAACTTTCCCTACTCCTCTTTCCTTTTGATTCTTTGAGGGAAGGGAGGAGAAGGTTGAGGAATAGGCTTCAGCTTCTCTGGTGCCTCTGCAGCATCACTCACCATATCCTTGACATGATAATCTTCGATATTAGCATCCTTGACCTCAACTGCCTCCTCTCGAACATCATCATCATCTACCAGCGTGGGGGGATTAGTGGTACTCTTGCCACCGCGAGTAGTAACCACTATGTATTGACCCTCATTATTTGGGTTTTGAACTGTGTTTCTAGGTAGTGTACCCCTCTAACATTGGTTGAGTTGAGTTGACACTGCTGCTGCTCAAGTTGTTTGATAGCAACAGAATGAGACTCGATTTTCTAATTTATGCTTGAGATGTCAGATTTCATCCCCCTCAAGGTCTCATCTTGTGTCTCAGCTTTCTTCAATAGATGGTCAAACATCTCTTTAACTCTGGAACTACTAGCACCAAAATTGTATGGTGGCACATAAGGACCATTTCTATAGCCATCTTTGTGACCCCAATCTGCATCTCTGTCCTAGCCCCTATTCCTGTCGTAGTAACCTCCACAGTTGTCTTTGAATGCGCCATCTCTGTTAGGACCTTTGTTTCCTTGACCTTGAGCCAATAGTCCTGATTAGACCCTTAGACGTTGGTATAGAAACCCTCGTCTGCTCAACAATGAAGCCAGTGTCCTCCTCATAATAGGGATCCTCGTACATGGGTTCTCACAGAGGTTGATGAACAACTGTGTTAACTCATTCCTAATTCTGCTTCATCATCACTTCCATACTGGTACAGGTTTGGGAAAGCTCTTGCATTATCTCCTCATTTATTTTAGCTTGCTCCGAACCAATACTGACAGCGCACGAACTTTTGGTAGATGACTTGTCTCTTTGCCCCCATACATGATTCATCTTGACCACCTTTTCCAGCTTCTCAGCAATCCTTGCAAATGGTTGATCCAAAAACATGCCCCCTATGATGGTATCAGAATATGCTTGGTTATTCTCATCCAGGGCACAGTAGAAGATTCCACCAAGGAATCATCAACAATTTTGTGATCAAGGACACTCCTCAAGCACTTTGTGGATCGCTCCCATATAGTATTGATCGAGTCACCAGGAAAGTGGTCAAAGTTGTTGATTTGATTTTTCAACTTGAGCTTCTTCAATATCAGGAAGTACCTTTCCAACAAGGCCTTCTGCAGTTCAGCCCAACTGGTGTTCAAACTCTATAGGAGCTCAGATAGCTATAGTGCTGCATTGACTGTCAGAGCTAATGGAAAGACACGAAGTACCACAGCATCCATAGATAGATTCTATGTTCCATTACACTCTTACAGACAAACATAACGTTGTGTAGATGATTATGTGGATCCACTGATGGTAGGCCCGCGAACAACCCATGGCACCTGAAGGAACCTACCTGAAACCATAAACTTTGTGTTAGCTAGTAGTGGCGATAACATAATGACTCCAGTAACATCCATAGTCGAAGGGTTTATCCGATATTGGTTCCACTGATAAGCTTCGGCATTAAAGTTCTATGGCAAGAGGATCAATGTCCTCAAAAGGAGGTGGGTTGTCATTATTTGCATTCTCGTTCTCATTTCGATTCAAAGCTATATTTGCCGCGTTGTTCGGATTATCTTGGGCCATCCTTCTTAGTCTTCTCTGGATCTTTTGGTCAAACAGAGTCAAGGGAATACCTCGAGTTAGCGTATTGGGCATACACTACACCTGACCCTGAAATAGAACAAAAATAACAAAAAACATAAAATAAGAGAAATAAGGATTAATTCCTAAACTACTTGAATTAAACAAGCCAACCTGTATTCCCCGGCAACAACGCCAAAATCTTGATGTCACCCAATCTAAACCTCCTTTTTTAGGTTAAAATAGTTGTTATCAAGATACATAACCTAATCGAGGTTAGAGTCGATCCCACAGGGAATATGGTAGACTTAGAAGAATTCACAATAATTTGGGTTGATTAACCAACTTATCTCCCCAAAGGGGAGGGGGGTTTATGACAACTATGAAGAGTAATTCTAAACTAAGACAAGTTTAAATCAGTATGAAGAGTAACTAGGGTATTGTGTTCCCCATAACATTACTAACCCTTACCTATTGTTCCAGTACAACCTCCCCTTGGCCCAGTTTGGTTGACTAGATGAGAAACATCAACTGAATCCTGTTAATTAATCTCTTTTCATATTCATTACTACCTTGATCCAGTCAATAACGCTAGGCAAGTTCTAATATTGGCCACCGCTAAAAAGCATTCAAATCAAAGAGAATTAATTAATACATGTATCACATTTTCCAAGAATTATGAATTATTCGATTTTACCTTGTTAGTTATTCATGGTTCCCACAACTCTAGTTATGGATTTAGCTACTCATGATAAGTGTAGATGCAAGACTTATGAATTTGAATAAAAAAAATTGAGCACTTACACAAGAGAATTGAGCACAAGGAATCCAAAAGCTCTTCACCAAGAATCACAAGATTGAAATTAAAAGAAAAAATAATGTTTTACAAGTGTTTCTCTCAACCTCTCTATTGTTCTCCACTGTTCTGTCACGTTTCTTCTGAAAATAACCTAAACACCTATTTATAGTCTTTAAAATACAAAACTAAAATAGATTAGGAGAACTGGGTTGGCAGATCTATGGTAGCTTCTACGTGCCGTATAACATTTTTACGGCCCGTTATCGGGCTTTCGTGGATTGCTTTTTCAAATCTGGGGCTGACTTATACGACACCTTCTACGGCTCGTATAAAGTTCTACGGCTCGTAGGGGGTTTCATCTAATGACTTTTCAGCAACTCCCTACTTTCTAATCCTCAGGGTACGACACCAAGTCTACAGCTCGTAAAATCTTCTACAGCTCGTCTGCATGTTCGTAAACTTAACTTCAAAAAATCACCCTTCATTAGAATAGCATACAAAGTTATATCTATGGCCCGTAAAAGGTCTTGTGAGCCCTCTGCTTCAGTAAATTCTGCGCACTTGCCCAAAAATTGTGCAAACCCTATAATCCTGCAAAACAAACATAAAAACACATCAAATATACTAACATACACACAGAATTCTAATTTTAAGCATCAAAAGTGTCATATTTTGCCAGCACATGAATATCTTTTAGAAAGAGTTACCTAGTGTTCCTCCTGAAAGGGAAATATATTTTGGTACAGACCTGTTGCCCCATACTCAACTTATCTTCATTCCTCCCTATAGAATGGCTCCAACAGAGTTAAAGGAACTAAATGAGCAATTTAAGGATCTTTTAAAAATGGATTTCATTAGGCCAAGTAGGTCTTCATGGTGTGCCCTGATGTTATTTGTGAAGAAGAAGGATAGGTTACTCCGAATTGAATAGACTACCAGCAACTCAACAAGGTCACCATTAAGAACAAGTCTCCACCCTGAAAGCTAGATGGCTTATTTGATAAACTATAATGAGACAAACATTTCTCTAAGATTGACTGCAATCTGGATATCACCAACTAAGGGTAATGGAGAGGTGACATTCCTAAAATGGCTTTCCGGACAAGGTATGGGAATTTTGAATTTGTGATAATGTGTTTTGGCCTAACTAATGCACCTGTAATATTTATGGATTTTATGAATAGGGTGTTCAATCCCTACCTTGATATGTTCGTAATGGTGTTCATTAATGGCATTTTAATTTATGCCCGGAGTGAAGAAGAACGCATGGATCATTTGAAGGTGGTGCTACAAACTTTGAGGGGAAAAGAGGTTGTCTGTCAAGTTCAATAAATGTAAATTTTGGTTGAAGGAAGTTGTCTTCCTTAGCATAGGGTGATGGAATCAAGGTTGAAGGAAGTTGCCTTCCTTGGGTATGTGGTGTCGGGTGATGGAATCAAAGGTTGATCCTAAGAAAATGAAGTGATGAATTGTCCTAGGCCATTGACTCTTACAAACATTAGGAGTTTCTTGAGCCTAGGTATTATAGAAGGTTTCTTGAAGGTTTTTCCTCCATTTCATCTTCATTGACTAGATTGACCCAAAATAAAGTAAAGTTCGTGTGGATCAGTTGAGAAGAGTTCCCAAACATAGAAGGATCGGTTGACTTCAGCTCAAATTTGGACCTTGCTAGAGGGAACCAAGGAATATGTTGTTCATTATAATGCCTCAAGAATTGGTTTCGGTTGTACGTTGATGCAACATGGTAAGGTGATTGTTTAAGCTTTAAGGTAATTGAAGGTGGATGAAAAAAACTACCCAACACATGATTTTGAACTTGCAGTCATTGTGTTTTCGTCAAAGATATGGCGTTATTACTTATACGGGAGTGCATGTTGATGTATTTACCAATCACAAAAGCCTCCAACACGTGTTCACCCAAAGAGGCCTCAATGTAAGGCAAGGAATATAGCTAGAGATTCTCAAAGATTATGACATGAATGTGAAGTATTACCCTGGTAAAGCTAATGTTGTACTTGATGCACTTAGCAGAGTGTCCATGTGTAGTGTGTGTCATTTAGAAGATGATGGGAGAAGGGAATAGGCAAAGGAAGTCCATAGGTTGGCAAGATTAAGGGTGAAATTGAGTGATGCCAGCAATTGTAGTAGGATGGTATTGGGTGGCTCTAAGTCTTCATTGATTAAAAATGTCAGGTCAAAGTAAAATCTTGACCCCGCCTTGGTTGAATTGAAGGACTTGGTGAAGGAACAAAAGATAGAGGTCTTTTCATAAGGAGAGATAAGGTACTTCATTACTAAGATAAGCTTTGTGTACCAGATATTGATAGATTAAGAAGTTTGTTATTGCAAGAAGTTCACAAGTACACTTATTCCATTTATCCCGATTCCATGAAGATGTATAGAAACTTGAGAGAAGTCTATTAGTGAAAAATAATGAAGAAGGATATAGCCAAATTTGTGTCTAAGTGCTCCAATTGCCAACAAGTTATGGTTGAACACCAAAAGCCAGATGGCCTATCTCAAGAAATTGAAATTCCTACTTGGAAATGGGAAGAGATCAAGATGGACTTTGTATTTGGTTTGCCTAAGACCAAAAAGCATTTGAATCTATATGGTGATAGTGGATAGAATGATGAAGTTGGCTCATTTTGTACCGATCAAGACAATTCTTAGTGCTGAAGATTATGACAAATTATGCATTCGAGAGTTGGTGAGGATGCATGGGATTCCATTGTCCATCATATCTGTTCATAGAGCTCAATTTACCTCTAACTTTTGAAAATCATTTCAAAGGGGACTTGGTACTAAGGTGAAGTTGAGTACCGCCTTTCATCCCCAAATCAATGGGTAAGCTGAAAGAACTATTCAAACGTTGGAGGATATGTTGAGAGCTTGTGTATTAGAACTCAAAGGAAGTTGGGATGATTACATACCCCTCATTGAGTTTGCCGACAACAATAGCTCCCATTCAAGCATTGAAATTGCACCATTGGAGTCTCTATATAGTAGACGGTGCAAGTAGCCAATTGGATGGTTTGAAGTAGGTGGAATGGCTTTTTTAGGGCCGAACTTGGTCATAGATGCTATGGAAAAAGTAAGGCTCATAAGAGAGAAATTAAAAATGGCTCAAAGTCAACAAAGGTCCTACTCCAATGTCAGAAGAAGAGACTTAAAGTTCAATGTAGGTTTGGGTCTATTTGAAGGTGTCCCCAATGAAGGGTGTGGTTTAGTTAGGCCTTACAAGATTATAAGAAGGGTTGGCAAGGTAGCTTATAGGTTTGAGTTACCAATGAAGATGAACATAATTCACCCGATATTCCATGTATCAATGTTGAGGAAATTTATGGGTGATCCAAACTCCATAATCCCGTTGAAAGATGTGAACAGTGAGGAAATTTTGCCTTATGAAGAAGTTCAAATTGAGATTCTAGACTTGCAAGTGAAGAGGTTGAGAAACAATGAGGTTGGATCCCTTAAAATTCTTTGGACGAACCAATAAGTTGAAGGTGCAAAGTGGAAAGAAGAAGCGGATATGATGAAGCATTATCTCTATCTTTTCCACTCTATTCAAGCCTAAGGTATTAAGTTATTGTCTAAAACCTCCAATTCCTTGCATTTTAGTTTTATTCTTACCTAAAACCTCCAATTCCTTGAATTTTAGTTTTCTCATGTTGTATATGCATATTTACATGTTTATGGACTATTTTGAAACTTGTTTTAAGTATGAGTTTTGAAAAAAATCATGAAAAGATTTTTAGATTGCATTTTTGCATTCATGCTGGGTTGTTAGCTGCCTATTTAATTCCCAAGAGCCTACACATAGTACATTCATGGATGAATGTTTCCAAGGGGAAGATATTGTAAGGACTCGAAAGTTAAAAGGCTAAAAGTGCAAAAAAAAAATAGAACTGAAAAAGTTGAGAGGCAATGTACGAGCCAAGTTTACAGCCTCTGGTTTATTCCACGAAGCCAGGCTCATGGATTGGAGGGTGCAGGGTGAGAATTCACCAAAGGGTCAAAGGAACTTATGAGGGACTTTTATGTCCCGTGGAAGTATCTACGGACCATAGAAAGGCTTCGTGGAATGAAGCCCTGTGATAATGAAAAAACAGATTTTTAAAGTTGAAACCACGAAGAAAAAGATGGGTCGTACTTGAGTTTATGGATCATAGTTGGTCTCGTGGTTAGGGTCCTAAAAGTTGAAATTTTGTTAAGTGCAAAAGGGAACCACGAGGGGTTTCTACGACACATAAATCATTCTATGAGTCGTAGATTGGTCTCATGGATTGGATATTAGAAAATCTGTCTCTGAAGATTGGAAAAGGGGGATAGAATAACTCAAACCACGACTTGTGATTTGGTCTACATCCTATAATCAAGGTCATGGATCGTGATTTAGCAGTTTTAATAAAGGATATTTTTTTCCATCCTCGTACCCTAGACTCAAAACTATGTCGTTCTAGGGCTTTTGGCCTCCCTTATCAGACCTAAACCCTCCCAAAACCCTCACATTCACTCCACTCTCATTCTCTCAAATTTCTTGAAGGCATACAAGGCAAGAACACTCAAGGCAAAGTTAAGTTTTTTGCTTCCAAGTTAGGTTTTTTTTGCTTCCAAGGATTCCCCTCTTCAATTTCTTTAAGCCTTTCTTTAAGGTCAATCAAAGGTATGTGAGTTTGATTTGTGGGGACCTTTCACTCACAAAGTCCCTTAATCAATCATTTATCTTTTCTTTAAGTTCTTGAAAATATTAAGTTGCATGTCTATGACTTAAATGACATTTTTATGATACATGTTGATATTTGTCTCTAATGATGTAATGTAATGTCTTACCATGCTTTTCCATAATACTA